>CAJVPP010001666.1:0-18587 GCA_910592005.1 Funneliformis mosseae | reverse complement strand
GACAATTCTCTAAAGTTATCAAAACTTATCGTAGCTTTGATATTTCCGTTCACACCATTGAAAACATGTCTTTTCATGACACCGTAGGATTGTTACAAAAACCAGCAGTTATTCAAGCCACTAGTAGATTATTACAGGAGGTTCGAAAAGCTTCTCCTTTAACATGTGGTACGAACAAGTATAAAAATCCTGCTAGAGTGTTTTTAAGTGCTTACATGATCGTGTCCCATACCAAGGAAATTATTGTCAATATCGGTCATCATGAAAGGGTAAGCAAATTTGTGAATTCTCACTCCCACATTATGCTTAGTTTTTTGGTTTATAATTTGGGGGTGATGGTGTTTGGATGGAGAACGAGGAAAATATTCAAATATTATAAAAGGGATTAGCTAGTTTATTTATTACATCTTGGTATATGTGATAATGGATTTAATATAGGTAGACTTTAGTGCGATCATTGATAATACATTCAAAAATTATTTACAGATTTTAATATGATTTTAATTATTATTGTGATACTTATCAAAAATGCTTTTGTTTTCTTTTTTCCAAATTTTATTATCATTCAAAAATCTATTTTATAGAATCTCTTGACGTCGGCCAAGGTTATGTTGAGAGAAATTGAACAATGGTTCTATGAAATAAGCAATGATGGACCAAATAAAATTTATTATAGTCATCTCCTCAGCTTTCTTTCTGCGTGGGATACCTATTATAACAATTTCAATACTTGGAAATCCAAGGATAGTCAAAAACTCGCTAGTAATCTTATCGCACATTATATGGAACTTGAAAAATTGTGGAATACAGTTAAAACACAGGCTAATGCAGAAACCGAGTGGAGAATGAATATTGTATATCAACAAGAGGAGATTAGACATAAAGTTAGGAACTTGGGTGGAGATGAGGCGATTTCCAAATTGGAACGAGTATTGAGAAGATTAAAAGCAAAACTTCCAAATGAAAGTGGCGACGAAACTAAAACATCAGATTCTGTTACTGGAACTAATAATGGGCAAGGGAATGAAGTGATCAAAGAACAAGATATGTCGAGTTCCCCACCGCGACAAAAATTTGTTCCTTCTGCTTTGGCCACTAATGTTCCTAATAAATTGGCACAGAATTTATCTCAATCAATTTCCAAATCATCTTCGCCCACGACTTCTTATTTTACGTTTTCTCCTAGTACTAGTCCTCCGGTTTCTCCGTCGCATTCTTCGACGAATCTTCATCGTATCATGCAAAGTTTGGGTGCTCATGAAAGATACGATCTGACTAACGAGCAACTTGCACATGAAATTATTATTGATCCCGAATTTGAGCTACAACCTCCAAAGAGGACGGAATTAGAAGATCGTGTTAGATCTATGGCTACGAAGGCATTCTTCGATTCCGCTAGAACAGATTTTGAAAAAGGAAAATACGACATTTGGATTCCTAATCTCCTCGGCGATGTTAAAGAGGTTTGTAAAAAAAGACTTTAAATAAATCCTTTCACTAACAGTTTTTTACTCACCATACATATTTTTAAAACAAAATAGCGACTATTTGATTTGGTTCCACCATCTTCTCCGTTGCATTCATCCATCAATGAAATCCTTGATATCGATTTGATTAAACAACAAACCAAAGCTGGTGTCTATAATATTCGTAATTGTATTGTTTATATTACCAATACTATGTTACAAATTTGTGCACCTGTCCGAGATGAGCAAATTCAAGAACTTAAATATGTAAATGATCTTGCAGAGATTTTTAAGCGTATATTGGAAATCATGGATCAAATGAGGTTGGATCTTACTAATTACCGAGTTAAGGCATTTAGGCCTTATTTGAAAGAACATGCTGTTGATTATGAAAGACGCAAATTCGAACAGGCGTTGCAATCTAATCGTTTGACCCTTAACCAAACTAAAGCTTGGTTAACTCCAACTATTGATTCATTGTTGTGTACAGTTGCAGAACGTAATCCTGAGAATATTCATCTCCCACAGCATAAACATAATCATGGTATCAAATTTGGTCAAGTATATAATGAGGCTTTTGTCTCATTTATTTTCCAACAATCAATTATTAACAAAAATAATTGTCCCGAAACATTTAACCTTGATGTTGAAAGGCTTTGGAATTTTCAAAACGAAGGCCAGGCCATTACTATCGCGGCTGCACTATTGATTCTTACCAAGAACGTGGCTAGCGGTCATGCTAACGCTTCATCCACCGACGATAACCTTACTAAATTAAAGGATACTTTTTTTGTATTATTGATGGATGGTGATACTACTATCGATAACTTATCTGCAGCGATTTTAGATTATTTTCCATCATCTCTTTCTCCTGAAACTCAAACCCTAGTTAAGTCAATGGTTTCTAAGACACTTTCCCAATCTGACAAAGTTTTTTCAATCTTGTCTCGTCGAATTCAAAGTATCATTAAGCAACATCTTCAGACAGGCCAATTTCCTAAAAGCGAAACATTGGCTCAATATGGCGTATTTACTGTGTCGAAGGAATTGGAACAACTTAGTAAGAAAATTTGTGTTCTAGGAAGGTATAATCGTGAAGTTTATGCTAGTTGGTATGATACTATTATTAAAGAATATTTGGATGATGTTAGTGAAGCAGAACAAAAGAAAAAACAAACCAAAAAGGGCAAATCGAAAAACATTGATGAATAAATAAATAAATCAAATTTATTCATATTTAACTTTTATATAAACGAAAATTTAGCTTTGCAAAATTCAGACATTTACGTTCTTTGATTTAATTGAAATGAATTCATATTATTTAGTAAAATATCTGTAATATTGATAAAGGTATAAATCAGGTCTATTGAGTTTATTAATTTTTTTTTTAAAAAGAAGAGCACATTCCGAATTTGTATTCACTTAAGAAAAAACTTAGTTTTTTATGAATAAATTAGATTTAACTGAATTACTTAATATACAATTGTTATACAATGTTACTAAATAAATAAATATTTATACATCGATCTTTTTTTCATTACAAACATCTAAATTATTTTTTAAATCAATCATATCTTCGCGACGAGCACCAACGCCAATCCATTCAACTAACAGTAAACGTAAAAATATTGTATGTGTAAGTATTTATAAATATCATTCAACATACACACATGAAGAAACTTACTCGGAACTTCTAAATATTTCTCGATTCTTTTTACGTAATTTTGTGCGTTTGTCGGCAAATCAGAAAATCGACGACATTTTGAAATGTCAGTTTGCCATCCCGGTAGATTCTCATATTGAATGGTGATTTTTTCAAGGGATTCCAAGTCCGCTGTGGTAATAAAAAAAAAAAAAATCAGTTATGTTATAGAATTAAAAATAATGTTTACTTCATGATACCGAGTAGTCTAAAAAATTAAATATACCTGGAAAACTTTCCAAAGGGATTCCATCTAATAAATACGCAGTTGCAATCTTGATTTCTGGAAGGTCATCCAGGACATCAAGTTTCGTTAGGTTGAGACTAAGGGATCCAAGTATTAATTAGTTTCAGTTGTCAAAGGCCACGTTATTTAATTATCTTCACAAATTTATATTTACCTCGTATAACCGTTGATAAGAGTTGAATACTTCAAAACTACGAGATCAAGCCACCCACAACGTCGCTTTCTTCCAGTAGTAGCACCTATTTCTGCGCCAACACGCTGTAGATATTCTCCAGTTTCCTATAAAATCACATTTAATTAAATATTGAATTAATCATTTTATAAATAACGGAAGAAACTTACGTCAAGTAATTCGGTGGGGAAAGGTCCGCCTCCTACTCTAGTTGTATAGGCTTTCACCACACCAATGACTTTATCGATCTTGGATGGTGGAATACCCAATCCAGTACTAACACCACCAACGGTAGTGTTAGAACTTGTAACAAATGGGTAAGTACCAAAGTCAAGATCGAGCATCAAAGCGTTGGCACCTTCTACTAAAATTTTCTTTTTTGAAGCTATACACTGGTGCATGAAAGTTACACTGTCAACGACATAGGGCTGAAGGCGAATAGATAATTCCTAATTGTTGGATAAATCTTTAATAAACAATCAAAATGTTGGTATATTTAGATGTAATAAAAAATAAAATAAATACCTTGTAACGTTCAATTTCTGCTTCAACATTGTAATCGAAATTCCCGTATCGTTTCTTTCGATTCGCGACCAATTTTTGAAATTTTTCAGAAAATGCTTGATGATTCGACAAATGGTGAACCCGCAAACCAGAACGTGAGGCTTTTGATGAATACGCTGGTCCAATACCTTTCTTGGTTGTACCGATACTAAAAGATTTTCCAGAACAAGGAAGGTCTCTCATCAGATCCAGAAACTTACATGACTACAGTTAAATTTTTATGCTCATGTAGCATCATTATTACGAACAACAATTTGACAGCTCTAATTGGATATCATGAATAATACACCTTGAACGACCAAGTTCTAATTCTTTCAACCCATCAACAATCTGATAGAAATCGAATACTAAATGTGCACGATTCGATAGAAATATGCGACCTTTAACATCCAATCCTAAAATAATCAGATAATTCTATAAATATGTTGATTCAATTTTGATGTGATTACCAGATAATAACTATATACCTTTTGCTTCCAGTTGTTCTAATTCGGTAAAGAACGAAGGAATATGAACAACAACACCCGATCCGATAACCGATACGCATTTAGGATTGATCAAACCTATTAAATGTAAGAAATTATCACTTTGCAAATATACTTACTTCATAAGAGTTTGTTTAAAAAAAAAAAATTACCCGAGGGAAGTATATGGAAATCATACTTAGTACCATTAACTACAATGGTATGTCCAGCATTATTTCCTCCCTAAAGATAAACATATATAAAAAAAGGCCAATGAAATAAAAGTTTTAAAATGAGTGGGAAAAGGCGGCCAACTCAAAGCATACTTACTGCGCAACGTGCGCACACATCAGCCTCTTGTGCCAATAAGTCAACCAATTTACCCTTTCCTTCGTCGCCCCATTGAGAACCTAATACAACAGTAATGCCTTTATCTGAAAGATTCGACTTTGAGAATATACTCATTATGATGCTACAAAGATTGTGCGAGAAGAAAAAATTTTTTTATTTTTATTTTTATTTTTTTTTTTTTGAACAAAATTTAAATTATGCATTATTTGATTGGCTGTTTACAATTGAGATCTCATTGGCCACAATAAGCAATTTAATGACATTTCGATATTTATTACATTAAAAATTGTTTATAAACAGGGTTATCAGTTTCGTCAACAACGTGGTACCCTAAATTATTCTTAAAAGTTTCAAACGCTTCGGAATCCTGAGGCGGAACTTGAATTCCAGCCAAAACTTTACCTATATCTGTAACAGTAATATGAGCATGTTTAATATAGAAATTTACACAGGAAACTCGACCAACTTTCTTGTTCATCATACCCGATCCATGATTACGATAATGAAAAAGTGAAATATTCCAATCCGATCTAAGTCCGCATAAGAATTTTTGAAGTGCTGCCGGTCTTTCTGGAAATTCTATAAAAAAAGATCACAATCTATTTAATATGATATCATTTAAGGGCAAAATCACGTGGGATATTCTATTAAAGTACCAAATCTATATAATCGTTCATTTTCGACTTTACTTCTGCCTCCTACTAGGTATCTAGCATGACTCTTGGCCATCTCATTATCGCTAATGTCTTGTCCGTACATTCCATGTTCTCTCAAATCATGCAAAATTTTAGGAAGCTCTTGCTCACGATTATTAACCATGAATGACATAAAAATCCATGCTTTGTCTGAATCAGAGTATCTTTAACAAAATTCGTTAATTAAAATTATCAGTAATATAATAAACAACGTACGTAAATTTTTTTTTACCTATAAGAGAATTCTGTTATTTGACGTGGATAAATATGATTATAAAGTCGCACGAAGCTAATTCAAATACAATATATTAGTGAAACATAATTATTATTAAATCCAAGGATTGTGAAGTGGTTTACACCTTCCAGGACGCTCCGGTATAATAACAGATATCAAAGCTTCACGTTGTTCCCCAAGTTCAGCACGTTCGGCAACAAATCTAAGCCGATCAAAGTTCATATTTGCTCCTGACGTGACGGCTACAAATATCCCACCACTTATTTTATTATCAGCTATATATTTTTTAACACCTGCTACTCCAAGTGCACCAGCAGGTTCTACAATAGATCGAGTATCTATAAAAGATTAAAGTGTAAAGAGTATTATTACAAAGCAATTAAATTTATCGTTTAATTAAAATCGTGTAAAAAAAAAAAGTATATCGTGCCTTCAAAAATGTCTTTGATTGCAGCACAAATTTCATCGGTGGTCACCATAATCATTTCATCCACCACCTTCCTACATACTCTAAAAGTTTCTTCTCCTACAATTCTAACAGCAGCTCCATCAGCAAACAAACCGACTTCTTCGAGAGTAACACGTTTTTGATTTTTTAATGACAAATGCATTGCATTAGCATCATATGTTTCGACTCCAATAATCTTGATGTTAGGCCATAACCTTTTGATGTAACTACCAATACCAGCGATAAGACCACCGCCACCAACGCATGCGAAAATCGCATCAATATGATCCAAATTGTGTAAACTGTGTTGACGCATGATCTCCATCGCGATTGTTCCTTGACCAGCTATAACGTATGGATCATCATAAGGAGGAATATTAGTAAGTTGCTCTATCTCGGCGAGACGAGAACACTCTTGCTTGGCTTCATCGAAATCATTTCCGTATAAAACAACTTTAGCACCAAGTCGTTCAACATTACGATATTTAATTTCTGGAGTCGCGCTGACATTCTCCAAATAAAAATAGAAGTAATTACGCGTATTGAAAGTTTTATGTTAGATCATTTTTTTTTTTTTGTTTATAAAAATTAAACGATTTATGAATGATGAAAAATTGCATACATTGGCATTACAATAGTTGCCTTAAGTCCAAGATGTTTTGCAGACATAGCAACACCTTGTGCGTGATTTCCTTAAAGGAAGTACCATCAATTTTGGTTTGAATTAGCTTTATAATTTATTTTCCATTTATATATAAAATCTTTGTTTTTATAATCATACAAACATATCTATTAAATTTATTAAATTAGTAACAAATCTTACCAGCAGAACATGCAATTACTCCTCTTGCCCTTTCCTCATCACTCAAATGAGCTATCTTATTATAAGCACCTCTAATTTTAAAAGAAAACACTTCATGTAAATCTTCTCTTTTTAACAACACTTCATTTTTTACTCTTAAAGAAAGATTTATAGCATGTTGCAAAGGAGTTTCTTTTACAATTTGATAAACTTTTGAGGTAAGTATTAAACCAAGATAATCGGGATTTGTCAAATTGGTATTTTGATTTGATAGGTGAGGCGAAGGCGATGTTGTATCAGTTTCTACAAGTGCTTTTCCCGTTGGGAGTGGATAAGAACCATTATCATTTGTCCTAATATATTCGGATGTCCTTTGCTTTTCTAAAGATTCATTTTCTTGAGGCTCATTATTCTTCTTAACCATGTTGAAGAAATTTTCTTGAAAAAAAACTTATACATCGATTCATAATTTTTGTTTTATCGTTTTTTACTGGAAACGGTTTCGGAAACCATTGTTAAGTCCGGAGCACAAGTGTAACGAAAGTGACCAATCACGTATCGACGCAAATTTTGAGCGGGACATTTTTGTGTCCCCCCGAATTGGAACGGAGTGGCCATGCGAGAGTATAAAATTATTCCGTTTTTTTTTTTTTGTCCTTGAAAGATAATTATGAATAAAGAAGGTACGTTATAGCTAAATCTTGATATATTGACAGACATTAGATCTTATAGTTTTAGAATAAACTTTTTATATAGATTCCAGTTTATTGACAGAGTCAAGACAAATAGAAATGGCATTTGACGAGCTTTAGAGTATTTGTGAGTATGAAACTCAATTTAAAGCTCTAAAATTAGAGGCGTTCCGAGTCAATTCCCATCGATTATAGTTGCTCTATTTAGTAACTCAAGGTGAAAGGCTATATATATACACACACTATACGTAGAAAGTTGCAACTACCAAAAATTAGCAAATAACTAAATGCTAATGATCTTAACATAATTACAGTGAATGTTTCTCACTTCATAATTTTTCTTTGACAATTTGATTCCCAATATACACACTTCAGATTTAGATCAAATTTTGGAAACTATACAATCACCTTCATCGATAAATATCAATTACGACAATTGTGATTTCCCTGGAAATAATGATTTAATTACGAAGGTGGATTTAAATAACAATGCTGAAGAAGTATCAGATCACTTATCTCAAATTAATAAATTCGAGAATTCTACCTCTTCTAATGTCACATCGACTTCTGATGTTCAACATCACGTTACATATTCGTCTAGAATTTCATCACCATTAAAGCTTAGTTTTATTCCCGAGACAATTAATGAATCTGAGGAGGAAAGTCAGGTTAACAGTAATGCTCAGATTGACAATTCCGGCAGCAATTCATCAGTTCATGATGTCGATGGCGAAGTTTTAAATCAATCCACATTTAGTAATTTAACAATTTCAGAGGAACCGGAAGGTGTTTCACATAATGAAGATACGCTCGAACGTAAGGAAAGTCGAAAAGATAGCCTGTTTGAGCCGATAAATCGGCTTAAAGAGTTAATGAATTCTCAGCTACCCGGATCGGATAACCCGTTAGAACCTCTTGAATCCAACACTGAAGTTCATTCTTCTCAAGACGCGTTGCCTGTTGAAAATTTGGTACCAGCATCGATTGACACTGACAAGAATACCGATGTAGAACTTAGTATAAAGTTTAGAAAGGGACGAGTTGCACCTGAAGCATTGAATTCATTTGATATCAAACAAATAAAGAATCAGGTGCAAAGAACTAATGCATACGGTAAAAAAAAAATTTAATAATTGAAAATTAAAAATAATAATATCGAATTAGGGATCTTTATTCATATCCCTTTCATAAATTTAGCTGCGAAATTAAACTCATTGAAACGAGAAACCACAGGCTTACAAAAATGGATTAGTACAAATATCGGGAAAGAACCCCCACTAATTGTAAAAAGTATGCATATTCCGTTTGGAAAAGTTTTTTTTTTTTTTACTTTATGAATTTCCTCTTTATTAATTGATTCTTTTATTTGAATAGATTACAAAAAAAGATCACACAGAACCTCTACTACTTTGAATAATAGCTCTATTAATATTAATAAAATATATTCTAATCCTGCTTTAGCCATAAGTACCAGCAGTCAGCCATCATTATCAACTGTTTCGAGTACAAATACAGAAAATTCTGCAGATATTTCGTTTACAAACTCAAATACGATGAGCTCTGATAAAACAGCAAGATCGAGTACTTCTCGAAATTCTTTAGATTTAGCAATTCAGGCTAGTTCATTAAGAGGTCGTCCCATATCACCTCCTTTATCACCTAGATCGAAGACGCCTAACTTTCTTAATATAACTCGAAACAATAGTTTTAGTAAATCTAATAGACTACCTATTTTTATGCCTCCGGCTGTAATGAATGATCCTTCCGCTAATTCACCAACCTCGCCTACTTCGTCTAATAAAATTTCGAAAACTGTATCAATTAAACCACGCCAACGTAGATTTAGCTTTCAATCTGTTTCTTCTCGTTTCAGTTTGGGATCATCAACTCCAACATTTCCCACGGCTATCAAAGAAAATAATGATCCTTCTTTATCCAATTCTAATTCAATCGAAGTGGATGAGACAGCATTGAATAAATTATGTGATATTATACCCCAAGCAGATCGTGAGGTGTTATCCAAGTATTTACATGCTGCGGGAGGAAAGGATGATTTAATGGCCGTTGGACTCTACATGAAAGATTTTAAAAATGATAAAATATCGTGTTGACGTCTTGTCAGTTCCAATATCGAACGATATATATATATATATATATTTCGTTATTAAAAGTTTATTGCTTTAGCAAGATTATAATTTATTACTATTATTATTATATAATATTTTATTGATTATATTTTATTTTTTCATTTAGTTTTATATTATTTTATTTTATTCTATCTTATTTTATTTTTTTAAAAAAAAAAGAAATTTATCACGATTAATGAATTTAATGAATTGTAAGGCAACGGATATCAAAATTTTAAATAAATTAATAACTTTTCCTCTTATTATTATAATTATTATTATTAATAACGTTTAATTCATTACTACTAGAATTGTTAGAATTACACAAACACCCTTTAAATCCTTGATTTTTCTCTACTTGTATTGTTAATTCTTCTAATCCTATTATATGTGATTTTAAAACCCGCGTAACTTCACTGATAATAAATTGTTCCTCAAATTGATCTTTAATTTGAATATGTATACTTCCTATTAAGCATTGACTATCATTAGGCCAAAATCGTGGCATTGTATAAGAGATTATTCCATCGACATGTAATAGCTAATATGTTTACAAAAATGATTAATTAATAAAATAACGCGTGATTTACAAACAAAATAGGAAAAAATTTTTTTTATTTACCTTTTGTAAGCCTTCAGTTATACGATACTCAAGACTATCGCTTATTGAAAGCATTAAGACTGCAGCCGAATGTTTAACTAATGGTACAACACTCATGAAAATTAATCCAGCGATCAACATTGAAGCCAAAGGATCAAATCCAGTCCAACCAAATTGATTAATAAGTAATGTTGAAATTATTACTCCAATTGAACCAAGCGTGTCAGCCAATATATGTAGGTAAATACCTTTTAAGCAAGCAATTTTAAATTAGATAAATAGTAAATCAATCAACCATTCGAGATATTTTAAAAAGATAACAAACCTTCCATATTTGCATTATCACCATGTTCATGATGATGATGATGATGATGATGATGTCCATGAAGACTGCCGTGATTTGCATCAGAACTGTGATTATGACTCTTATGATTAATATTATTATGATCATGGTCATCTCCATGTCCAGAATGTCCATGATGATGTCCATGATTAAATGCTAAAATCCCCACCAGGTTAACAACAAACCCTAAGAAGCTTACTAATAATAATCTATCAGTGTTCATTTCGGGGGGATCAATTAAACGACCGATAGCCTCGAACATGATAAATATAGAAATCAAAATGAGGAATACTCCGTTCGCAAATCCTGAAAGCGTTTCGATTCTTCCATACCTATATAACATAAATAACACCTTGAATGTAATTGAGAAAATGTATTATCAAATTATTTCTTATATTTACCCATATGTAAACTTATTGTTCTCGGGCCATTTGCTCATGATAGCAGCAAAAAGTCCAACCGCCAATGCCAAACAGTCAAAGAACATGTGAATAGCTAAAAATTGGGAGGAATTAAAAATACAAAAACGTGAAGAGACTGAGATTTTTTATTTTTATTTTTCAAGATTAATTAATTATTGGACGGTTTTTTTTTTTGCTTAACGTACCACAACCTTACCATCCGAAATCAAACCCAAGCTATTGGTCCAGATGCCGTATACCATTTGAACAAACATATAGCTCAAATTTAATAATAAAAAATAAAAGATTTGCCGCGAATCACGATTATCCAAGATAATTTTGATGTAGGATCTGATATTTTCCAAGATTCCGAATCCTCTTAATGCATGAAATGTAGAATTTGCGCTGCCGTGAAGTGGGAGCTCAAAAGCACTACCACCAACTCCAGGTGATAGAAAATGTGTTTCATTTGCGTATTGCGTATCAGCACTTATCAAATGATAAATTCCCAAAAACATGATACCGGCCAACACTATATCCAGAATCGAAAATTCTTCATAAAATAAAAATAATCCTAACAAAATGGAATTTCCAATTGAAATTGGCCATCCTGCTGTAACATGAGAGAGTGTGGAAGTTTTTATACCAATCGAGTGGCCGACAAAATAGTCAAATATAATTAGACCAGCTCCCAACCCTCCATATGCCACAACCACGTGTTTAATATTTTCTATGTAATTTGTAGAGTACTATAAAAAAAAAAACTAATTTTAATTCGAAATTTCAAATTATGTAGAGTTATAAAAAAATTTTATGATTCCATATGATTCCATACCATAAGATATTGAACAAAAGCTAAGGGTGAGATCATTAACGCCCCAAGAGGAACAGAAATAGCAAGTAAACGTCTATTCCCACCCACATCGACAGCCAGCTTTTTCCCTAACGTTCGTTTATAACCTGATAACCCGATTGAACATAGTATAGAAAGATATCCAATAACTAGACTAATAATAGTATGATTTTCAAAATAACTGGCATCAAGAATTGTTTCCATATCTTGTGATAAAGGTATTGAAGGTTTTGAATTTGTACCTAATAAAATAAAGGAATCACTTAAACCAAAGAAAACTTAAACAGCAATTAAAGAAATAATTTAAAATTTGTTACTTGAGACATATATCAAATCTACAAAAAACGACAAGATTAATGTCCATGCTGTATAATATGCTCCCTTGGCCTAAATGATTTTAAAAAATATTAACTTTAATATATCAATCAAAAAACGCGAACTTAAATAAGTTTATAATACCGTTAATGTAGAATCTAATGATGAATTATTTCTTAATAGATACGTTATAAATGGAATATTCCATATGTCTGAAAATTGTGTTAATATTAAAGTTCTATCAAGATTTTCATATGAATTTAATTGATTAGTTCAAAAGTTAATGAGAAATATAAGGATAAATTAAATTATATATCTCACCTTGTCGATCTTAGACGTGATAATCCCGCAAACCATAAATAAATTTGAGCGGTATATATTAGAGTATACAACGCAACTTTTGGCCACTGAAAGTGATACAATTATATTAAAGATAAGATATTACAATAAAATAACTTAATAATAAATTAATCTTACTTTCATGCTTATAAGTGTTCGATGACTATTCGCGGATTTTTGCCAAGCTAACAACAAAAGTCCAGCCCCTCCTAAAACTCCAAACGTTACGACTGACACTGGAGCACCACGTAGAAGAAACCAATCACGAGCTATGTATGTTGATAAAGCATGTATAAACTTGGAAATAGTGAGGAAAGTAAGTAGGTGTATGGGTATACTTTAGGTTTGAGGAAGTGAAATGTAATTAAATAAAAAAAAAATTTTAAAAAGTTAGATCTTTTTGACTTACGAAGAACATTATAACTATACGGTAACATTCTTATTGAAAACTACCGAAGTAGATCGTACGAAATATCGTAACAATCGGTACAATGTCTTCACAGTCAGCTTGATCACTGAATTGAAATCCACTTACTTTGACGGTGTTCTAACATTTATTTTATCTATATTTATTGTGCCTCCACGTTTTATAGGAGCATACGAAACCTTTGGATCCGGCATTTGACTCGATTTTAAGGTGAAAAAAAGGTAAAATCAGCTTTTATACGTGAAGGTTAATCTCTGGTGAAACTTACGTAAGTAAGTACGTCATACGTCGTTTTTTTTTTTTTATAGTCCGGACTAAACAACTGTCCGTCCGCTCAAAATTTGAGTCGATACGTGATTGGTTCATTTCGTTACACTTGTGCTCCGGAATTAAAAATGGTTTCCTAGTTAGTCCGAGAGGAATAAATTTCGTCACGTCTTTCAGCTTAAAATTTAGACTTTAACAATACATAATCGGTCATGGACACCATCAAAGAACACATTGAAAGTCGTGATTTTGCTGCGCTTGTTGATTTCTGCGAAGATTTAGAATTACAAGTAAACTTTAATTCGTTTTTTTTTTCGCGATTTTTAAAAAGTACAACCGACTTTTTATTTCGTAAAATGGTACTTAACCTCTTATCTCAAAACGTAATTATATAGCTTGCCCTTACACCGAACGCCAATATAAGTCCAGAAGATTTTTATGGACCTTTCTTACTTGGATATTTATTAGAACAAGATCTGTAAGTAAGTTTTTTTTTTTCTTTTGTTCATAGGCCTGTAAATTTTTTTAGAATAAAAGTAGTAATTTACTGACGCGAATTTCGAATTCTAGTCCTTCTGCTCGTTTCCTTTGGAAGCGATTACCAGAAGCTGTCAAAAGTTCATCCAAAGAATTACGAGCTATTTGGGACGTTGGAGCAGCTTTATGGCAAAGGGACTATGAAAATATATATGATCTTATAAGTTCAAAAACATGGAGTCCCATTATCACGCCTTTGATGGAGCAATTGGCCGGTATTTTGTTAATTATTTAATCATCTAAAAAGTTATAAAAAAATTTTAATCACCAACATCACTTATTTTTTTAGATAATTTACGAGAACGAATGCTTAATCTTATATCGGAGGCGTATTCTTCTATTGTGATCGATGATGCGGTCAAATATCTTGGTTTTCCGCGTGAAAAAGTATTAACGAGTAAGAATTTGGATAAAATTGAAAGTTAAAAAAACGTATTTATATTCAAGTGATTCCTTTTCTTTTTTTTTTAAAAAAAAAAAAAATTCTTTTTAGTCGTCGAAGAGCGCGGATGGGAAGCTGATCTAACTACTAATATGTTACAGCCAAAGAAAATTGGTAAGCGCAAAATTATTTTATCATCGTAGCAACTTCAAATTTCCACTTTGTTTTATTTATTGATTGATTTAATTATTTTTCAGTCCAAGAAGTTCAGCAATCCACTTCCCTTGCGAATTTCTCCCAACTTACCGATTTAGTCATTCACTTGGAGAAATCTTAAATTGTAATTAGGGATAGTAATATACTGTTATATCTTTTATTATATCTATAACTTTTACTTTCTATATTTATAACACCTTTTTTCTTTTTTCTTTTTTTTAAAAAAAAACAAAGATAGCCAATGCTGTGATGTTTTTATTAGATTTAAATATAAATAGATAAAGATATAAACAAATGAGAACGAACAACTCGAATAAGTAAAAATATTAAATTATTCTTCTAATAAGAGTAAATTGACTTTTATGCCAGGATGAAAGACGTTAAATTCATCTACAGCTTGTTGATTAATGCTTCCTAAGGCTCTAGCATATCCACCTAAAATGAAATCACTTTCATAGCTAGTTCTATATATCGTAACTTTTTTAAGCGGTTTACATTTCTCAATCAATCTCCATAGAGAAAAATTTGTAGTATTTTCGAAAACATGCTCAGGATAATCATAAATAATTAAATCTCTCAGTGTTTTAAATTTATCAAATATATCATTTAATAATTCGATTTTAATATCTGTAATTGAAGTAAATGAGAATGACAGTGTCATCAATTGAGAACAATGATTAGCGAGTAAATCCAAAAAAGAATACGTTAAAGAGGGAATTGATCTCATGTGATGAATTATTAGTTGCTTAAGTGTGTTTTTATTAGATGTTACTATCTTTTCTAGTCCTTGGATTGTGATTAGAGCACATTTACTGAAATTTATGGATTCTAATTTTGTGCAATGACTTGACATTGCGATAATTGCATCACTTGTGACCTTCATTGATGCTGTTAGTTCTATGCCTTTCAACTTTTGTTTTCCAAATTTCGCAAGAGCATATATTCCAACATCTGTAAAACTAGAACGAGAGTTCGCAACGTTTACATATTCAAGATTATGACAATAATATGCAATCTGAGATATTGATCCATCCGTAACTCCCGAACAATTATCAAGTGTTATACGTTTCAACTCTGTAAAATTTTGAACTAAAGCTTTCATGGTTGATTCTGTGACATCCTTTGCTCCAGTCAAATCTAACGTTTCAACAAAATTAGGAACCTTCATATTACATAGATAGCGGATTTGTATTGTTGAAAGAAATGAAACGTCGCGAATTATTAATTCTCTCAAGTTTGGACAACGCAAAACTACAATTCCCAGCCAATTTTCATTGACCGTCTCGTATAAAGACTCTTGTATCTCATTAACATCGATTGTAAAGACACACAGTCGTGCCTGCTCTCTCGCTGTATTTAATAATATTTCGAGAAAGCTTTGAAAGGACTTAAGAGCTGTTTTACTATCATTACCAAACTTTGGAGTTCTCCACAATTTTAAAGTAGCATACTGGTTCCATTCTACACTCACAAGTGCACAAGTGAATAGTTCTTGATGACTTACATAGTTGAAAATGCTATGAAGAGCAAGCTGGTGTTGCATGGTGTAAACAAATAATATAAAAATTTTTTTATTTTATGATAATAATGTCAGTAGACAACAAAGATCAGCTTAAATAATTTTTAAATTGGATAGAATATATATATATATTTTTTTTTGCAAGCAATATTTTACGATTATTCTTGATTATATGGAAAAAAATATATTATATTCATTAATTATTAAATCACTTTTAAACTCAATTTTGATTATAAATGAGAATTATTATAAATATAATTTATAACAAATATTAAATTGACATGATTAATTTTGATATAATCAAAATTAATTAGTGTCAAAGGATACATTTGATAGAAAAGATAAAGGAAAAGATTAGAAAAATCAGTAAAAAAAAAAAAGCAAAAAAAAAGAATTATGTAAGTGAAAATGAGATAATCTATTATACAATCAAGAAAATTTTACTAAAAATTTAATATATTAAAGTTACAAGTTTGTAAAATATTAAAAGAAAAAGATAAATGATTAAATATTGATATTAAATATAAAGCTGAAAAAAATTGACTTTAAGCTTCTATTTCTAAGACAAAGAATAGTAAAAAAAAAAGAAGCTAATTCAATACTAATACATTCTTATAGTTCAAGAAATCATTTTCTGATTAAAGTTTAATCTATCAGTTTTTTTTAAAACTATTATGAAGATTATATAATAATTGATAGTAATCAAGAATAATTTTATAAAGAATTTTTATTATAAAGTAAGCTTCTATTAAGAAAAAGCGATAAAGATATGATCAGTTTATAAGGCTAATAATATCACCATTATTCTAAATAAAAAACTTAAGTAAAAAGTTATTTTATCTGATAAATTAAATGATAATAAAGAATTTTAGTTGACTGATAATGAATCACTCTTAAATAATAACAAAGTTCCAAATGAATTATTTATGATTTCTAATACTAATATTTATAATTCTGATAAAAAGATTATATTATGATTATAAGCAATTTATGGATTTTTCTTTAGATATTCAAATATCAAAAAAAGTTTAAACTTTTTGATATTGCAATTAATTTGTTGGTCAGTTTTTTAGCTTCATTTTAAAAAATATTAATCTATATTAATTTGAAGAATTTTTATCAATTGCTTATAGAACCAGAAAGTTATTAAGTATTAAGAAAAATTAAAACTTTGCAATTTATTCTAATTGTAACAAATTATATAATATTACTACAATAACTTTATTAAATTCAAATAATAATACAAATACAGGATTTAAATATATACATATTGAATTTCTAAATCATCTAATATAAAGTTGATATAAATCCTATAAAACAGAAATATCAGTAAATAATAAATATATCTATTAACCAAAGATTATATATCTAATATCATCTTTAAAAATTTAAATATTATCAATGTATAAAAGACTAGTATTTGAATTATTTTTAATTAATAAGCTAATTAGAATACTAAATTAATTTTATGACTAATATTTATAATGATGAAATCTAGAGATTTTTTTATTATACATTAATGGTTCAGATAATTTAAATAATTCTCAATTTTTTACACCTGAAATTACTGATTAATATTTAAGTATTATGATAAGCTTAGATTGATTTTAAATCTTTAATTTAACTTCTTATAGTAGTAGTATAATATATAATATATTTTGTAATCTTTTACAGAATATTAAATTCATAAAAGAAAATATGTTAATCTTTAGTTTTTTACTAGAACTAAATAAAATAAAATTGCATAATATTAACCATTTTCTTATATTAATATTGACAAATTGCTAAAATTTTAAAATAGAATTTACTTATCAATTATTAACAAATATTCTAATGGTAAATATATCAGAATAGCTATTGTTACAGGATAATTAATTATATAATTTACAAATAATTTACAATTGTGACATAATACTGAATGTTAAAAATGGTAAATATATTAAACATGTTTAATATAGTTAATATGTTTAATATATCAGATATGTTTAATATAGTTAATATATTTGACATAAATTAAATATATATATAAAAAACTAAATTTATTAAAAAAGATAACTATTGATTGTTTAATGCAATCTAATTAGTTCAGTAATAACTATATGTAACCTTTCTTTTTAAAGATAATGTAAAGTTACTCTTTCTTATTTGTAATCAATTCATCTTTTGTATTTCTTATTTAGTATTTATTCTTTTAGATAGTTTATTTATCAATAAACGCTTTTTATCTAAAATGTCTTAGTAATATCTTATATAGTCACACTTTAATATAATAAAGTTGTTAATCTAACTGATTAGGATTTTATTATAAGAATCTTCATTAATATTATAATGAATTATTAGTTATAATAGATGATTACTGATTTCATTACACAAATATAATTTTACTATGATATAATTTTTTCAGAAATATTTTCACATTATTT
>CAJVPP010001665.1:0-18598 GCA_910592005.1 Funneliformis mosseae | reverse complement strand
TGCATTTATTTGGACAGTGTTCAAGGTAGCTGGCAAGTAGTCACGAGATGAAATTTTAAGCCTTGAAATTAGTGATATATTAATTACTTTAATTAGTTTACATTTAATTATATATTAAAGTATTCTTACTATTATAAAATAAAACGATTTTATACTCATATTATATTATAAATTTAGACAATAGGTAGAAAGTTTTGAAGTATAGGCCTAGAAATCTAATTTTAGGTCAGTTAATAGGACTAGTTCAAATAGTATATGATTTTTTATAACAATTAGTCCTTTCTACAAACTAATATCATAACTATACAAGTTTGGTATATAACCCTATCACGAAAAGTTTCCAAAAAGATGATCAAATACTTTTTTTACGAAAGATACCATTTGTTGTTTAAGTATCACTTTATTGGATAGATTTAATAAAAGGTACATTTTTGGTTGACAATGCTATGCCATTAATCGGATAACATTGCATTGTAAACAAAATTTATTTTTGAAATATTATTATTTTTGAATGACAAACAAAAAGATACAAAGAAATTATTTTAAGTATTTATAATCAATTAATCACTTTTGCCGACAAAAAAAATTAGATGCGTACATTTTTCAAATTGATGTAAAAAAAACATTTAAAAATTTAGCCCTATTTTAATAAAACCTTTCGGTAATTCAGCAAATTTCACGTTTTTTTTTAGCAGTTCTGAGATGATTGCCATAAATGGCCATTCATCGTTTTACTCAAAAACCACCACCGTCTCTTTTTCACTCCTTTCAGGCTTATGATTTCCCATAAAGGTTGCAGAAATAGTACATAATAACCCTACTGGTATTAAAATCATAAAAGCAGCTCTCAGTGCATTAACGTAAGCAGTTATAACCAGAATCTTCATATCGTCAGGCAAGTCTTGAACTGCATTAGCAGATTGTCTTACAGCCATACTTATATCATATGGTAATGAAAGTTCATTTAAATTACGAATAAGAACATTTTTGAATGTTGTACCGATAATTGTGACACCAAATACGGATCCAACTAAAATGAATAAATATATTAAAAAAAAATAAAATAAAATAAATAAAAAATTATGAAAATCTTATGCTCACCAGTTCTAAAGAAGGTTAAAAGAGAAGTAATAACTGCAACATCTTTATAATCAACAATCTGTTGTCCACAAATCAATGTAGATTGAAGAATAACTTTAAAAATACATATATATATATTAGTAAATAAGCCATGCTCCGGTCATAAAATGATTTTCGAAGTATACTTACTTCCTACTCCTGTACCGGTGATAATCATATAACCAATTTTTTCACCTTTTCCAGTATGTTCGTTCCATAAAGTAAGTAAACCTGATCCAACTGTGATCAATACTCCACCAAATATAGTTATCGTACGATAAGATGCTATATCTGACCGTGACATTAATTGACCAGTTGAAATTGACGCTAATACCACACCAAGAATGTATGGGATTAATTCTAAACCTGACTTGGTAGCTAGTAAATGAAGTTGGAAGCGTATATTAATAGGTGAAAAAAAGAGATAAATGGTTTATCGTGATACTTACCACTATCACCTTTTATAACTTGGAAATAAACTGGAATGTAATAAATCAATCCATAAAATGTCATTCCATGAAAGAAAAGCGCGATTAAGTTTGCAATAACATTTACACTTTTAAACAAGTGTGCTATTTAAAAAAAAAAAAAAAAAAAAGTAAAATAAATACAAGGATAAATGCAAATATTTCTCATAAACTCTGTCTTAAGTATTAATGGGCGTACTTACGAGGCGCAATGGGTTCAACGGAAAATTTAACTTCAACCAAAGCAAATAAAAAACATCCAACAAATCCTACTACTAATAGTACAATAATCACAGGAGAATTCCATGCGTACTCATTTCCTCCTAAACTCAATGGAAATAACAATGCTACAATAGTTAAAATCATAACAATGGTTCCAAGATAATCTATCCGTTTAATTTTTTGTCGTATTGACCCTTCTGGGCGTGGCATACGAAGCAAAATTATTATTACGACAATTGTTAATGCTCCTATTGGAATGTTAATAAAAAATACCCATCTAATCGATAATCGAAAAAAGCATAAAAACTTATAATTAGTGTTTCATGTTAGTAAGTTTAAAAATTGCTAAAAAGTCTATATTTACCTCCAAGTTAAGTGATCTAAATTAATTAGAAAATACCAAAAAGTCAGAAGAAATTTTATTGAGATAATTGTTACTTCACTTTTAACTTATTCACCTGTAAAAACGCCTCCTAGTAATGGACCCACCACTGAAGAAATACCATAAGTACCTCCAACCAATCCTTGATATTTTCCGCGGTCTTGAGGTGGGACGATATCTGATACCATAATCAAAACCAAGGGAATTATACCACCACCTCCAAGTCCAGCTATGGCACGGAAGATAATCAATGAAACCTTGATGCAAGAAAAATGGTTAGACTCAATATCGCGAAGATTAAAAAGAAATTTTTTTAGTTGATTTACCATATTTGAGGCCAGACCACAAAGCAAACTTCCTATTTCGAAAAGGGTAATTGCAAAAAGGAATGTCACTTTTCTGCCAAAAATATCCGAAATTTTTCCATAAGTTGGTTGTAAAGCCGTCTATAAATATGAGGAATTTTTTTTTTTTTTTAATAAAAGAAGATATTTATTAATAGTATCGAAAGAAAATTAACTTACCGTTGTTAATAAATAAGATGTGGCAACCCAAGTAATGTGTTCTAGAGCATTAAAGTCTGAAGAGATTTTTGGTAATGCTGTAGCCACAATAGTTTGATCCAATGTAGCTACGAAAAAACCAAGTGACAAACTAAATAAAAGATACTTTTTTTTAAATTCTGTTTTCTAATGATTTTGGCACAGTTTTATGCAACATACCCAATTATCACCATGATCAATTTAACTTTACTTAATTGCACTTTAATTTGACCATTTTTCTGTGCTTCATCATTTAATGTGTCTTTGGTGTTAACATTTTTTAAAGCATCTGGATCAATTTTTTCGTTCGGATCATTGTTATTAACATCGATACGTGTTGTGGCGTATGAATGATCTAACGTCGCTCGTGCGTCTGATGACATTTTATTTAGCTATGGTTCTTTTGTTAGAATCTTTATTTCTATTTAATAAATAAAAGCATAACCTCCGCTATCAATAATGTTAAATCTGTGAATAATAATTTTTTTTTTTTTTTTTTTTTTTTTTTTTTTTTTTTTTAAAAAAAGGTATTTGTATTTGTTCTCTCGCTTATTAACATTATCCGAATGACATTATAAGACAAAGTGCAAAAATTCATTGCCGTTCGGCTAATCACAAATGCCGCGTGTATTAGAGCGCCTATAATGAATGTTTAAAACTTACCCAATAGGATCAATGAATCTACCACGATTTTCATGATTTATGGAACACAAAATTTTGTTGCCGACTTTGAATTTGCAGATCAATCAAAAAAAAAAAAAAAATACGAGTTTTTTACTTGGCGCTGAAAATAAACAGATTTAATTTGTTTAATTAGACAGTTTGAAACAGGGTTAAAAGAAAGAATGCTCAGTGATTTAAAACATGATAAGCCATCGGATATTAATACATATTTTTTTTTTGATCATCCTTTATTGGTGTGAAAATATTGTGACACGTATTTTTTGTCTATCAATTTTCACATGTTGGAATTAATCCAAAGATTCATGGAAGCCACGATTTCAAATTTTGATAAGAAAAAGTTTATTAAAAAACCTTACGGTATATTTTTTTGCCATATTCTTTACCGAGTTTGCCGAATCTACGAGTGTCACTCAGCATGTGACTAGGTGTCCCGTATATTATAATTTAAAATAATTGAAAAAAAAAAAACCGTTTAAGGAAAAATTTACAAGTTAAATTTTTTGCTAGGGGCGTAGTCATTTCGT
Organism: Funneliformis mosseae; assembly: GCA_910592005.1. Taxonomy (NCBI): domain Eukaryota; kingdom Fungi; phylum Glomeromycota; class Glomeromycetes; order Glomerales; family Glomeraceae; genus Funneliformis; species Funneliformis mosseae. The sequence goes on along the minus strand of CAJVPP010001665.1, from coordinate 14,658 downwards.
TTCATTTTTTCTTATACTTCCGTATGGAAAGAATATTTTATTTTCTTTTTCTTTAAAAACATTTATTAATAACGAGAAAAGTTCGAGATATATTCAAACGGTCCACCAAAGCATTGCTTCATAATATATTATACTAGTCAACGGGACCGTTGTGCGTCCGAAGCGAGCGTCACGCTGTCACGTTCCAATTTTTCGAACTTGACATTTTAATTTTAGTTTAGTGTTACATTTACATTTAATTTGATATAGTGTTACATTTAATGGCACGATGTATAATAAATATGAGAAATTTTTTCGTCATCTTGATCATTTATAGGTGGCTTACTTTAATGCTACGAAATAACCCTAATTCCACGCAACTTATCGGAAATGTTGCGCAGCAGTTGACTGCGTGGCCTTGCGGCCGGCTTTCCTAACAAACCTTTCCTTCAGAACTTCCTAACTCTAACCCTAACCTAATGAACCTAATGCCACAATGACATATCCTAATTCTATGTTCTATGTCACGTCCTAATCCTAATTCTAATGCTACTAATGCTACGCCTTAACCCAAATGCCATGGTTTTACATCTATAGTGACCGACCAACATTTTTTTGCTCTATGCTCCGATTATAATAGTCCCGGTTACACTAATCACGTGTAACATTTCGACCTTTTGCACAGAACGTAAACGTCCTCAGCTTTCGCTTCGGACAATAATTAGATTTTGGAAAAAAAAATATAATAACATAATCAAAAAAAAAACAAAAATCGAAATCAAAAAAAAAAATCTTTGCCCGAAGCAATCGTAAAGAAATTTCTAAAGTAAAATCAACAGTGCGATTGACCCCAAAAATAACTATGGAATGATAAAAAAAAAGAAGACATGCCTATCCTTTCAAAGTGTTCCTATTCAAAAGAGGAATCTTAATTATAAATCAAAAGACTACTGCGACCTGAAACAATCGAACCAATAGTAATAAAAAAAAAAAAGAATTAAAAAAAAGAAACTAAACTGAAATACACATACCAAGTACTCTTGAAGATCAAAACCAAACTATAGTAATTATGTAAAAAATTACCCAATTCTACGCTGCGCTCTGATATCAAAAAAAATCAAGCCTAAAATCAGTTTTTATTTAAATAAAACTGATAGCAGAATTTCAACGTCTAGGCGCAGCGCCAAATTAGTTAATAATTAAATATATAAATTATCCGATTCTTATTTGTTAATCGACATTCGCAATACATTAAAAAAAAAGAAAAAAAATTTCTGATCTATAAAATGTAAAAATATGATTTGTCAAATGTTAAGTCATCATTGCACAACCTTATTAATTCTTTTTTTCTCGTTCGCCTTTTTTTTTTTACTAAAGCTTATAAACCGATTCCTAAAAACAGATTCCGATTCCAAGATTCTAGAGAATTATAACGAATTTCACCATTCTAATAAGTAATACAATTTATTTTATTTTATCCTTTTTTTTCGTTTCTATTATTTTGTTTAGATCTTCAGATTTTAGACGGAGAACTTGGAAAGAGTAGTGCTTCATTATTAGTACTTCATTGTATTAGCTTTTTATTCTTTATTTTTGTGTATCTTGTCTTGGTAGCATTATTTTTAATAAATAAATTGATTTTTCGGGTGTTTTCGATGCTTTAATTTTCAATTAATCGACAAATCACCTGATCAATTATATATTAATGTTCTTGTACAATATTAAATGCATGGCAAGATCAAATGATGAATGATCTACTAATTGATTAATTGATTTTTTTTCCTTTTCTCCCAAGAATTTAAATTCTATACATATTTTAATAAATCAACATGCAAGCTACCAAGAATTATAATGAATGGATTAATTGGATTGAAGCATCTATCTCAAGAAAAAGTATCAATTTAGTAATTTTCAAGAGATTGGTACCGGCAGCTTTGGAATTGTCGCAAAATGGAAAAGTTCAAATCAACACTTCGCGTTAAAATCGTTTCATAACTTTAGCAATGCAACGGTTAAAATATTTATTAATGAGGTAATTACAAAACAAAAGAATGTATTTCTGTTTATTTCGGTCTATTTCTTTTTGTATATCAAGTTAAGCTAAAATTTATATTCTAAAATTTTAATTTGAACTTTAATGGTAAGTTGATTTTTCATAGCAATATCATTCGTTTTTTTTTTTTGGGAATTACATAAATGCAAGGTATGAAATCTTAAATAAACAAACTTTCTGTAGAGATACAGTCGGATAAATTAACCTTTTATAGTTCGGACCAATGATTTTCGGGTAGCACAAATTATTATGTATATCTCGAATTATAAAGTGGTGTAACATTAAATAACTATAAGTATCGTGTGATTTTTCATATCTTCATATTATAACAAAATGAAACTTGAAATTAAAAATAATGAAAGTTCTTTGGACCCAACTCCAAAATTAAAATCCAGTCCTATACCAATTAACTTTATTCCTTTTAACTACGTATGGGAAGAAAAATGTCATTGTGGAAATAAATACGATATGTCACGATTTTCTTTCCAAGTATATTGTAAAAATTGCTTATCAAAGTATATTAGTTGCATAACCGATAATAATTCGTATTTGGATTTACTTATAATTACAAATGATATTTATTGTAATAAACATGAAGCTAGGAATGCGGATTTTTGCACGCAAGACATTCAAGAATGGTGTGAAACTTGCTCCGATGTTTTACATTTCAATCAAGTACATGATAGATTAAATTATCATCATTTAAGTGATTTTTCAGATTTACATTTAAAAATAATTGAAAATAATAAGGATTGTAAATTATGTGGGAAGTTGGTTTATCAGAAGATGCCGAAGAAAACGTTCTTTTCTAATGAAGGTGAAGTTCAGATATGTTCGGATTGCTATAAAATTTCTTCTGGGTGGATAGAATCGACTTTAACTAAAAAGCTTATTCCAATTCTTTATTTACCATGGTGGGATTATAATGGTAAATGTAGAAATTGTCATCAAATACTGGATTTCTTATCTGGTTGCCACAAATGGTGCAAATGTTGCCGTGTAATTTATTCTGGGTGTAGACATTGTTTAACGACAAATATAATTTTTGGGTTTACAAAACAATCTCAATGTAGGAAATGCAAATGGATATCATTTATCGATATTGATACAAATTATATAAGCAGTGGAAATAGTAATGTAGACGAATTAATTAATAACATAAGAGATGATAACAAAATAAACCGATCGCTAATTATATGAAAAATATTACGAAAAATTCTAATCCATTAGATGTCTATGATTTTATTTGCAGTTTATATTATTCAGTAATTGAATGGATTCCACCTTCTCAAATTTCAAATTTAGAAAAAATATCACAAGGAGGATTTGGTATAATTTCCAAAGCAGAATGGTCTGACGGTACACCGAAATATACAAATCGATCATCTGATTATGTATCTCGATCAAATAAAACTGTTGCCATAAAAAAGCTTCGAAATTCAAAAGATATTAGTAAAAATTTCTTAAATGAGGTAATTATTTAGGATTTTCATATTGTCTGAAATGCAAAATTTAGATGCAAATTTTAAACAAATTTACAATTTTATTTTAGTTAAGATCGCATTATGTTTGTTCTTCTGATCATAAAGTTAGCCGTGTTATCAAATATTACGGTATAACAAAGGATCCAAAAACAAATGATTATATGTTAATAATGAATTATGCAACAGGAGGAGATTTAAATAAGTATTTACAAACTAATTTTGCTAAGATAACATGGAATAAAATGAAATTAAAATATTTATGGCAAATTCTAGATGGTATATAATATAATATTAAATTTTTTTATTATTTTTTATTAATTTACGATGCTAATCTATTTTTATAAAAAATTAGGATTGAAACTATTCATAAAAAGGATCTAATACATAGAGATATTCATAGTGGAAACATATTATATTTTGAAGGAAATGAACCAAGTTATCGATGGCAAATTGGAGATTTAGGATTGTCGCAACCTGCGAATAATACGACATCGAATGATGAAATATATGGGGTAATACCTTATATAGCACTTGAAATATTTAACGGCGCTTCATTTTCAAAAGCATCTGATGTTTATAGCATATCTATGATTATGTGGGAACTTACGACTGGTTGTAAACCTTTTGCTAACGTTAAACATGATACTGAACTTATTATTGAAATTATTGATGGAAAACGACCTGAAATTACAGAAGATACTCCTGAATGTTATGCTAATTTAATGAAAAGATGTTGGGCTTTGAATCCTTTAAATAGGCCTTCTATAAATGAAGTTCGTAAAACTGTTGGTAGATGGAATTTTAGGAAACAAAATTATGAAATTGAAGTACAAATTAAATCAAGCGGAAAAGAAACGAGTAGAACTAATGAATTCAAAACTACTTGGTCCTAAATATTCTGTAATGCATCAAAAAGCGATTTTTACGAGCAGAGCCTTGAGTTCTTTTATTTCCAGATCTTCATCCAAGAGTTCATCTATGAATTCATTAAATGTTAATCAAGGTACCTATTATTTAAACCTTTAATAAAAGTATCAATAATGAAGACCACAATTATCAATTAATTTTTTTTTACTTTATTCTTTAGAATATGTTTCTAAAGCATATGAATTTGATATTTAAAGGTATTAAATGAATTTAAATATAGCTTTAAATATGGTGTATTCAATTAATATATTTCTATATTTAGTAACTCGTCGGACATCAAATCGATACTTGACGCACAACCAGTTTACCTACGAAAAATACAAATTCAACCACTCCAAATTCCTCAGCCGTAAATTCAAGAAAACGTAATATTGAAGAATAAGAAGCAAATACTCAGTTAATAATAAGCAAAAGTTTTATTAGTATATGATTAAAAGAAAAATTGAACTAGGTATAATCGGTACGAATTTTAGAGAAATTCGTCTGCGATACTGACATATTTGTCAAAATAAATTTATTATAATTAAGTTATAAAAAAAATTTTGCAAATTTAATAATAATTCACTCCGGGACCAGACGGTACGATTCTTTCATTTACCCCAGTATTACCACCAAGTTTTTCACCACACTTGATTTATTGGCCGGTGTCACTGGGTGACATATCATTTGAAGTCACATTGGGTGAAAAAAGGTGAAAAACTTGGGAAGATCGATTCTTTCGTACTAGTCCAGTGAATAATTAACGTTCTTATATAATTTAATTTTATTTAAAAAACGATGAAAATTGTTTCAATTGAGCTAAAGTTTTTTTTTCTTCTTTTTTACGAAATTCAGGATTTTTTTTATAGTAAAATTTTATCATGTGACTTTATATAATAAAATCGACATATCAAATTTTGCTTAAAACAATGCGGCGAAAGAAAGGTTTACATTGATTTATCTTTATTTGTGAATATAAGATTTATTTGTGTGATATAACAATACATATATAAAAACTTAGCATATGAAAAAGAATTTCTTTGCCCGGCCTAATCATACGACAATCTTAATTCCGTCAAAATGCCTATTATTCTAAATTTTTGAAGGACTGAGAAGGTTTACCTGTTGAGAAAGAAACAAAAATAAATATTTTTTTGGAAATTATCGATTCTATATTTATAACCTGGTGAAGTTTAGCCCATCAAAAACATTAGTTGGAGAAGACATTTCAGCACAATGTATTGCTTGGGAAGCTGCATGAAACTAGAAAGGAATTATAAATAAAATTACACTTTATAGTCACATGATAAACTTTTTATATATAAACTTTTTTTTGTTAAAATTTGAAAAAGTGACTCGGCCGGGTGACGTGAACTGAAAAATCTAAGTTGCATGGCCAAAAAAAAAATAAAACAAAAAAACAAATTTAGATAAAATATTAGAATGGAAAAACTCATTTTAGCAATGACAAAATCGAAAATCCTATTTCGACGTATTTGTTAATAAGTCTTTAATATAGTTTGACTTTTGATTTATTTTATTATTGTTTCAAGTTTCGACGGTTTTGCCAATGACCCGAGATTTTGCCAAGCAACTTTTTTTTTTTTTTTTTTTTTTTTTTTTTTTTTTTGTATTCTTAATTTTTTAACGATTTATTTAATGAAAATAACTGCCAGAAAATATCAGTTTACATTTTATATACCAATTTTTTAGGTCAAAATATGTTCAGATTCAGCATTAACTCATTTTTTATTTTCCAGCCGTTTCCACCTTTTCGATTGCAAAGGTCTCACTCATATCAGAAAATAATATACAATGTAACTTTCATTTATTGTTAATGAATTATTACTTTTATAGTGACTTGAAAATTTATTATTATTATTTTTTTGTGATACATAAATTTTTTTTTCTTTGAAGGTTTAAATAAGTTATACCATTATTAAATATATTTTGTTTCGTGAATTGACGGAAGATTAGGTCATCGTGAATTATGATTCTACTGGTTGCTAATTCTTTACTGTGAAATGGTTGAATGAATGAAATCCTTTCGAAACCAGAGTCTTTAATCGATTAATCATTATTTGTTAAAGCCTGATATAATTATCACAAAATTTCTATTTTAAATGTAAATTTTTTGTCAAAAATAGATAAGTGTGCACGTGATCAACTTTGAATTTTTTTATTTTATGCTATGGGATCGATACATTATGTATGTTTTAGAGGTCTGCGAAATTGAGTAATTCAATAATATTATTTTATTGCAAATACCAACATATATATTTATTTTACAAAATTTTTTATTGAAATAAAAAATATTGTAGATTGCTCTTGTGTGTCAATAATTACATTAAGATACAACCAAACTTCACCTTTTCTTCTTTTTTTTCTTGACATTTTAATTTTTTAAATTAAATTTGACATTTTATTTTAAAAACAAAAAATGAAAATGATGTAATGCGACAAAATTAAAAATGATCGGCAACAATGAAAATATTATAAAATACCACATCTGATAAATGCATGCAAACAATAACATTGCGCAGATTCCATTCATATCTTTCTCGATTTGAAGAGGTTGATGATAAAAAAGTAAAAAACCTCACAGAACAAAAACATCTTTCGATTATTATGCGCAGTATTACGCCACAATATCCATTTATATCAGACAATAACATATCACACATTCGTGAAACATGAATTACATTTAAATACCTTAAACGTTAAGATTTTATTTTTTTAAAAAAACACCTTATTTATTGCATTGAAATTTTTCTTAAAAAAAATGACCTTTGAATTTTTATCTGAATTTACTCAAAGCTTTTCTTGTTTGTTTGATGATGCAGATGATTATAATGTTAAAATTGAAGTTGGAGAGAGTCCGTATACAAAAGAATTTCGAGCTCACTCTGTTATCTTGAGAGCTCGATCACCTTACTTTAAAAGAGCACTCTCTCGGGATTGGGCTATAGAGAAAAATCGTATGATCGAATTTAAAAAACCGAATATTTCTCCTAATGTCTTTGAAATGATTATTAGGTAAGTTTTATTTTATATTTTTTTTTATGTTTTTTTTTTTAAAAATGTCAAAAGGCGCATGATGTATCAGCAATTATCTGAAGTTTGTACCTAACGCTGGAATATTTATTTTATTTTATTTTTTTTTTTTTTTTAAAAAAAAAAAAAATAAAAAAAGAATTAATTGAAAACAAATTTATAAATTTCTTCCTTTTTTTTCTTTAGATATATGTATACTGGCATTCTTGATGTGAGAAGGCGATCAATCATGGACATTTATGACCTTCTTATAGCGTCTGATGAATTACTTCTTGAGGAATTGACTAATTTCATACAAAAATTTTTGATAGAAGAACAAAATGAATGGCTACAACGAAATTTAGTCAAGGTTCATGAAAAACTATTCCAACTGGAAAGTTGCAAAAAGCTCCAAGATTATTGTTTAGGATGTATTTGTGATGATCCTATACCATTTTTTAATTTGCCGGAATTTCCAACTTTAGAAAAAAGTGTTTTACTCGATTTGGTTAAAGGAGATTTACAAATTGACGAAATTGATTTATGGAATCATCTCATTCGATGGGGAATTGCCCAAACTACGGGATTGTGCTTTATCGATTTAAGTAATTGGTTTGATGAGGACTTCATGGCTTTGAAGGAAATTTTGAGCGCGTTTATCCCTTACATTCGATTCTTCGAAATTTCTTCAAAAGATTTTCATAATCAGGTTCGACCTTATGAAAAAGTGTTACCTGAAGAACTCTTTGAAAGTGTTATATCTTTTTATATGACAAATGCTCGACCTAAAGATATTTTGCTTCCTCGTTATGGAAGGATTGATGTTGATTCAAATATTATTACACCAAAACATGCGGCCATCCTTGCTAATTGGATTCAAAAAAAACATGCCAATTCAATAATTCCAAAGAACCATAAATATAATATGAATCGTATTTATCGTGGAAGTAGAGACGGTTTTGACACCAATGCTATACGTAAGAAATGTAATGGACAGACTGGGTGTATTTTGATTATTAGAACTACCGACGGAACTGTGATTGGTGGTTATAATCCTCTTGGTTGGGAAGTTTTTGAATTGGACAATAATTTTTATAACAATTATAATAACAATACTTCTAGAAGTAATAATACTAATATTTATAGGGGTAATAGAAACAACAATAATTTTACTCATAGGAACAATAACACCTATGACACTCCTAGGGGTACTGATTATTGGGTTGATAATCGTGACTACTTTATTTTTTCTATGGGTAAAAGTAATGATTTAAGAAACGTTAAGATTAGTCGAGTTGAAAATAGTGCTTATGCAATGTGTGAATCGAAAAAACATAATCTTTTGAACTTTGGTTATAGCGATTTGATTGTTGATAAGAAGAAAGGAAAATGTCAACAAAAATATTATGAAAGTAGAATTTTAGATATTTCTGAATTTGACATCGAGGAAATGGAAATATTCACATTTTCCATCCAAAAGTACTTTGTCATAAGAATGGTCGATAGTATTTTTAGAGCGGCATTTTCTAAATAGAATTGGTTTTGTTTGTTTTATTTATTTAATAATATTGAAATAATTTATCCTTTTATAGAAAAATTTATTTTTGGACTCCAAAATATTTCTTAACTATATTGCCTTGAATAAATTGTACATTTTTTTAATTGCTTTATACTATGCATTTTCTGCAATGGTGGTTACATAGTTAAAAGATCTTTACAGGAAGGTTCATCTAAAATTCTTGATGGGTTGTACAAAATGATATGAGACATGTTGAATTTGGGCTCTTAATGAGATTAATTTTCCTATAATATGTGTAAATTTTATAACAATGTTTTCTGTTCTTTTATAATTGATAAAGAAAATGTATGTATAATTTATTTTAATAAATTGATTTGTCGATCAATCTATAATAATAAAAAAATACATGTAGATCATTAAAGTTTAGAATACTTGTATAAATTTGTGTTACGTATAGTTCACGAAATTCAGAGAAGAAATTTTCTATTTTAACGTAGTGGTCACTAAAACATTTTTGGCTACAAGAAAAGTATATTCAATTTTACTATGGTTCATCTCTTAGCTTGCAATGAAAGACTGGTTTGGACTATAGATTAGTAATTAAAATTTTCTTTCCTTCTTTTCTCTTTGAGTACTCATTATTAATCTATACTAATAAAAGATACATAGTGCGTGATAGTGAATTAATGGTCCGGGTTAAGCCCAAGGATTCGTGCGATGCAAATATAAAAAAAAAAGTTATATTAAAATAATAAAATAAATGTTATATTAGAATAATAAATTATATAATAAAATTTTATTGAAAAATAAAGAATCCTTTTCAAAAAATTGAATAATTTCTCTAATAATTTAAACACTAAATATTTCTAACATGAAATTTTTGATTTTTTAGAAATATGCAATAATTGTTAATTTTTTTTATAGATCCAATATATTCTTGTAATAAATATATTTAGAATAAATTTTTATAAAATGATAAAAACTCATAAAAAACCATATTTCATTACTAAAAATATATTTTATAAAAAAAAGATAAATATAAGTTAAATAAAGCTTTAGAAGAAACATATAACAGAAACTAATAATTTTAATAATTGCTAGATTGGATTCGTTAGAAAGTTAAGAATTATTTTATAAGCTAAAAGAAACTTTTACATATTATATCTTATAAATACATAAAGCTTAAAATAGTTTAGGTTATAAAGATTAATAAAAGTTAAAAAGTTTGTGAAAACAGTTTTTTAAAAAAGTTTTAAGTTTTTACTTTTTTTGTAATTTGATAATCATTTTTTATTATCCCTTCAACTGTTTTATCTACAAATTTATAAGCAATTTTATTTATTAATTAAAATTATTTTTAATTATTTTTAAATATTTTAAAATATATTATCAAAAATTTAATAATTTTACAATAAATTTTATGATGTTTTCTAAGTAAAAATTAAAAAAGAATATAATTATAGAGTAAATTATTAAAGAAAATAAATAATAAATTATTATAAAAAAACATTTAAAAATTTTAAACTCATATCTTATTGTCTATCAATTTTAAAAATATAAAATACAAGATCTTAATATGATAAATCCAATAAATTAAATTTTATATATTTATAATTATTAAATAATTATTATTTTAAAAATTAAAAAATTGTAAAATTAATATTTATTAATAAATATGAATTTTAAAAATTAAAAATATTATTATTAGATATATTATAATATAATAAATCTAAAAATTTTTATTTTATTTTTTTTTTATAATCATTAAATATTAAAATATTATATAAGTATTTTTAAAATGTTTTATAAATAATTTAATACTTATAGTTTAGGGATTTAATGATAATCATAAATTATACAATAAAAATAAATTTTATTAAAATGAAATATTTCTTGTAATTACAAAGAAAAATAAATATTTAATTTTTTATTTTTATTATTAATATGATAATTTCTAATACTAAAATTAAATATTAGTTAACAGGAACTATTGAAGTGATTAAAGTATTCAAATAGTTGATATTTGATCAATTGTAATATAATATTTATTTGATAGATCACATAAGATATAGACATCACATACTTAACTTTTAGGTCTAATCATAATATCTTACAATTATACTTCAGATAATAAATTAATAAGCCAATTATTTTATAGTATATAATAATTCAAGTAATATTATTACTAGTATTTTAAAATAATTAAATTAACCTAAGTCATTTGATCTGACTCAAATTTTTTTTTAAGTCAGGACTATCATTTTTATGATATAAGTTCTAATTCAAAAAAGCCATTAGGTTAAAATTATATTATTGCTTAATTTATATCAACTCAAATAATCTAAATAATTAGATATACTAGACTTATTCTATTCTACATTAGGTGACTTTATAATAATTATTATTTATAATAAATAAATAGTATAAAAGTAAGTATAGTTAAAATCTATTTATTAGTCTGATTTTATAAGACGATTATAAGACGATCAATATTAATTAGCCAATAAAATTCAATAAATATTGTGTAATATAAGATTTAAAAATTTATCATTATTAAAATAAAAAATTAAATATTTTTATTTCAAATAATAATTTTTTAAAAACAATATTAGTAATATAAAACCCTTTAAAATTATTAGAAAAATATTATTCATAATATTATTTATTAATTATAAACTAAAAATTTATATTTTAAATCAACCAGTATATAATTTTTAACAAATTCTGTTAAAATTTTATAATAATTATATAAGATTATATTAAAATATAAAAATAATAAATTAACTATCCTAATATCCTTTTCTTTAATTCTATATCAATTTTAATTTCTCTTAATATAACTTTAATATTATCTAACACTTTTTTATAATTTTGAATTCAAAAGTCTATCTAATTATTAATATCTTCATTTATTTGTAATCTTTGATTATAAGATTGTGATAAATATTCAATAAATTAAAAAGTTAATTATAATAATATATATAATATAAGCCTAAAATATGAAAGCAAATTTTATGATATCTATGTTAACAAATTAATATTTGATTATTATTTCATAATAAATCCATACATTCTGAATAATCACATAGTTTTTTTAGTTACTAGTTGATATTTTAAATGATATCATATCTTAATGATAATACATTAAAAAATACGTATTTTAATATCAAAAAAATAATAATAATCTTTTTTAATTCTTGTTCCTTTTTTTTTAATTCAACTTTATTAGGATTTTTTTATAAATTATTAAAAAACTTCAAATGAAAAATAGCTGATAATTTAATTAAACTATTAAGGTTTTTTTTTAAATAATTACATTTAGGTTTAAAAGACTTTACAAAAGAATTTTCATATCAACAATGATCTAAAAATAATGCATCTCTTTCAATGATTTTTTAAAGTATCAAATATCAGATGTTGTATTGCTTTTCATTAAGAAATATATGACAAAAAGATAAGTATAATTTTATTATAATTATGTCTATGATATCATTGCATGATAGTTTAGTAAAATATAGTATCAACATTTTCTTCAAATTGTTTCTTTTAAATAAGTAAGTATATATTCTAAACTTGATGGTATTAAATTATCTAACAAATCAAGAAAGTAATAAATAATATATCTTTAAATATTCTAAACTTTTTTATAACATATTTTTAAACTAAGAGCAGCCTTTATACACTGAATATAATAGAAGATTTATTCTCTATAGTTTAGGTTTTACTGTAAATTTTTTAGTCTTTCCAAAAACAGATTTATACATGCTATTAAAATATAATAAAATAGATTTACATATATTAAGTGATACATGAAAAGGTTCTAAAAATAGAAACAGATGTATAATTTTATTTGAAATAGATAATTCTATTTTTATTTTCAATTTATTTACAATTGTTTTACTTATAAAATAGTTAATCTGAAAAATCAGCTGAAAGTAGGATTATATACTTTTTAAGATATCTTTTAATTTCTGATAAAAAATACTGTTTCTAAAAATAAGAGAATACCTATAAGATTTCAGAAACTACCTTAAACTACAATTATTGAAAACTTGAAAATAAAAGAACCTACACCTGAAATAGTATTTGAACTAGTTTAAACTGAAAGAACATTAAAAATACCTTAATGAAGATTATTGTCTACTCCTATTGAACATCTAACTGAATTCAATGTTTTTACATATCTGCAAAATTTACCATATGAACTTTCAGTTAGATAAGCTACATATGCTATTCTTAAAACTAAAAGAGCTAATATAGAAGAAAGTGATAATGAACTAACCTCTGCCGCAAAATATACTTTAAGGATTAGACAAAAAGCTCAAACTGTAATTATTAATAGTAGTGCTGCTATTATTAATATTATAACTAAGTCTTTAGTAGAAAAGTTAGGATATAAAATAAATCAACTATCAAAAATGATAGTAGTAATAACAAATAATGTAAGAACTCATTCTCTTAGAATCATTGATAATGTTCTAGTAAATATTAAAAAAACTAAAATATCTATATCCTTTTAAGTACTCGAATCTAGAGATAAAATTCTTATACTTAGTAACGATTGGCTCAGAATAACTAATGCTACTATGAGCTGAAAATAATTAATTCTTACTTTTAAACAAAATGAAATTACTATGAAAATTCCTATTGCTTTCACTAAAATAGTTAAAGTTATAACTTAAAAAACTGAAGACGAATATGAAAATGAAAAATATGAAGATGAGTATTTAAAAAAATATCTTATCTATCTATCTGATGATATTGAATCTGAAGAATTAGAATTAAATAATGAACTTGAATTTAATCCTAGTCTGACTATTACTTTCCTATTCAATCTGAAGAGAATACTGATGATAATAATGAATTAAATGAACTATTATAAGATAATCTAGCTGCTTACCTTATTGAAATCGTTAAATACTTAACAAAATCTAATCTAACTCATCTGGAGCAACTAGAACCTTTAGATTACTATTAATAACAAACATTTCTCACTTTTTAGAAAATTATTATAATATTTGTGCAAGAAGCTAAACAGAAATAGGATGAATAATAGAAATTAAACATCACATTTATACTGAAATAGCCATGCTTATTACTCAAAAACCATACTAAATGAACCCTGAGAATACTAGATTTTTGAATAAATAATTGAAAAAAAATGGAAGTAAATGGTATAATTTGACCCTCTTATAACCTATAGGCTTTACCTGTTATAATTGTAGGAAAAAAATGAGAAGAAAAAAGATTATGTATTGATAACTAAAAAGTAAATGTTATTACAAAAATTGATGCATAATCATTATCAAGAATTAACATCTTATTGGATTTATTAGGTGAAGCAAATTAGTTCACTACTCTTGACTTAGCTTGTAGTTACTGCACTAGTCGAAATAGTCCAAATCAGCCTAAAATCAGATAGCTGATTTTAGGCCAATTTTGATACTATTTACGGCCGATTTGCCATATTTTCCGATCGGCACAAACAGGTGTCGATAGACGCTGATCGACCCCAATCGGACATGGCCATTCGAAACTTAAATTCAACCATAAATCAGCCTAAAACTGGCCTCAATTCAGCAACAATTCAGATGCCGATAGACGCTAATCGACATGGCCATTCAGCCTAAAATTGACCTTAATTCAGCATCATTCGGCATTAATTCGAAACTTAAATAACATAA
>CAJVPP010001664.1:0-18605 GCA_910592005.1 Funneliformis mosseae | reverse complement strand
ATTTGTGGTTGATGAGTTATAGCCGTTCAAAGGTAACCAATCACACTTGCGTTTCTTTTGGTAGCCACTGTATATCTTCATCTTCTAAGACCTGTAATTACTGTTTAAAAAAGGATATAATATTAAAGAATGCAAACAACTAAAAGCTGACTCAATTAGTAAAGAATAAATACTTAACTGGCTTTACGTTAATATCAAGGTTGTTTAGGTTTAGCAAATGTAAAATATTTTTTATTATAGATTTTAGGATGATATATAAATTAGCTATGCGTATTTATGTAATACCACATGACTAAATAGTGGCTTAGACTTTAGAGGTGATTTTCTTTAGCATATCATATAGGACTAAAAATGATACTTTTGTGATAGTTAGTAAATAAAACTAATAAAATCGTTTGACTGCAATTGATTTTTATAATGATGATTGGGATATTATTTTGTTCAATAATTTTAGATTAAATTATTAACATAACAGTTGCATGATATTATAAACTTTCAAATATAGAGAATTTATTTTTTATAAAATTCTTATAAAATTAAAAATTAAACTTTCAAAAAGGAAATTTGTTTCTTATTAAAATTAAAAATAATTTCTAAAAAAGAAAATTGATTAATACCAGTTATGATTACTACCAATAATAAATAGCAAACTTCTATAAAGAATACTTTAGAAATATTGAAAAATTTGAAGTAGAAAATGAGTATACTATAACTCAAAAATAAGAAGCACTTGCAATATCATTACTTTTGCTAGTGACTGTAACTAAAAAATTTACAGTATGAAATTCATTTGAAAAATTTGATAATTAATATAAATATTTTTTTTATTCAAATATAATAATTAAAAAAATTTAAATAAGAATAATTTTTACTATTATTTCATTTATTAAAGTTTTATTAAAATAATATTATGTTAAAATATATTAAAATTCTTTGATTTTTTAAAAAATATATATATATAATATTAAGTTTTCTTATTACTCTAATTTTCTATTAATTTATTATTAATAATTAACATTTTTTCTCTAATAAATATCTAAAATTATGTTTCACAGATTGATATTTCATATTTAGAATTAAATTTTTTAAAAAATTCTTAACAAAATGGATATTTAATAATTCATCAAAATATATTTTTATATATAAAAGCTTTTACAAGTATGAGATTAATTTTTTATACTTTTCGTTTAGTAATTTAATAGAAATTAAAAAGCATCTATTATCATTATTGCAATTTACCTCTAGTCTAATATTTTATATATACTTTATATATTACTTTATAATATCTAAAAGTCTTTTGATTTTTTTTTATAAAATATTTTCAAATATCTTTTTTTAGTTATCTACCAATTTTGATTTGCATTTTTATTACTATTTATTATAAATAAGTTAATACTATATATAGTTTATGACATAGATGTTAGTGTCAGATAATTCTATTTTATATAGTAAAAGCTATAGCTATTCTCAAAAAGAAAGAAATAGGTATAAATTTGATTAGCTTCATGCAGGAACTATGAGGGCTATTTTTATTTATATTGATATCAAATATTGATATCAATATCAATATCAATATCAATATCAATTTCAATATCATATCAATATCAATATTAATAGAAATAATGGTTGTTTATATATGATTTTTTTAAAAAAATAAAATTAGGACTGGAATGATTACGATTACTAATTTTAAAATAATGAAAGAATTTATCAAAAACATATACTATGATAATAAAAATCCTGTTTCATTTGATAATTTCAATCAAAAAATAAACTGATCTAACTTAAGAAAAATAAAAAAACACTAACAATCTAATCTAAAACTGCTTAAAACAAATAAATAAAATAAAATAAATAAAATTAATAATCAAATTAATTACCAAAATAAAAAAAGAAAAATAAAACAATAAATCAAAAAAATTTAGTCAGCTTACTTTAGTCTCCGTTTGAAGGTTGTATCTGATTTTTAGCTTAAAAGATGGTAGAAATAGCACTAAATTAACCTATAATATATAAGAATAAAAAAAATAATTAAAATTAGTCAGCTTACTTTTGCTACAGTGATGATTCAATCAGTTCTATTCAAAGATTCTATTTAGAAAAGAAGAAACTAAATAAATAAAAAATAAATAAATAAAAATATTAAAATAATAATTTATTAAAAAATAAAAATAAATAAATAAATAAAAAATAAAAAAAGAAATTTGAGATTACTTACTTTTACTGCAATAATAAACTGGTCAGTTCTATTTAAAAGATCCATTCAGTTTTTAGCCAACCAATCAAATCTAAAAAAATAAAATAATTAATTAAATATTAAAAAAAAAAAAAATTTATAAATTAAACTAAAAAAAAATAAAATAAAATAACATTAACAATTTACCTTTGCCTTTATTTAAAGGTTCCTAGCCTAAGTGAAGAAATTGATTAAACCTAATAAAAAAATAAAATAATTAATTAAATATTTAAAAAAATAAAAAAAAAAAACATTAACAGCTTATGTTTGTTATAGTGATGAATTAAATGGAAGGTTCATTCAGTTTTTAGCCAAAGTGAAGAAACTAATTGAACTTAAAAAAATAAAATAATTAATTAAATATTAAAAAAAATATATATATATAAATTAAACTAAAATAAAATAAAATAAAATAATATTGACAGTTTATCTTATTATTATATCTGTCCTTTCAACCTTTTAATCAAGATTAAATATTGCATATACTATTATAAATTGTGAAGAATTTTACATTATATAATATTACAGAATATTACAATTGTAATATTTTATCAAAATTTATTTTTCACAATATCTGCACGCTATAAAAATATATCCTTAAGCATTGCACAAATTTAAATCTTAAGATACAGATAGTATTTTAATTTTTACATAATGCAATTCAATATTTTTTTTTAATTTTTTTTTGTAATAAAAATTGTAAATTATTTATTAAATTTCATATTATTAATTAACTAAAATACTTGATTAGGTTTAAGTTGATATATTTTTAAGTCCAGTATATCATTTTAAAACATAAAATTAAATTTTAGCTTCTAAACTAAGACTTATACTTGATACTTTAAGAATACTTGAAATGATTTTCTCAAATAAATGATGATGATGAAAATGTTTAAGTATGCCTCTATTCTACAATATTACATTTAATAATATATGGTAGTAAGCTATTAAAATAAAATTACAAACATAGCAAATTATATGATCTATAATGTAATATTAATAGCAAACTATCTATATCTGCATTAAACTGAACATGAAATATATCATCTAATAAAAATATCTATTGTTTACTATGATATTTGAAATTTTAACTAACTCTTACTAGTTTTATTCTAATATAGTTAACTTATCTTGATTTTAAGTCAACTTCAAATCTTAGGTTTATTTTTCAATCAAGAATACATCAGTATCTAGATTCTTCATCAGCATTAAGGAAAATTATATAGTATCAGTATAAATTAAAGCTTACTTCTAAAGTAAGACTTATGGAGAAAATTATATATAGGAAGTTTGCTAGAAAAAGGGACTCTGAGATTAATTTCTATTTTTGCATAATATAATAAATAAAATTTAAGCTTTAATGTTGAAGTGATCTATTTTTATAATTTTAAATCATATGATTTATATTATAATTTAAAATTATATTTTACAATATAATATAAAATATTAAATTATATCAATCAATTCCTAAATAGTATATTAATCAACTTCATCATTTCCAAATCCTATTTTTATATTTTTATGTAAAATATTCAATTACTATTTATTCATTTTAATTTATCAAAAATAATAATTCTAGCTTAGATTAGATTTGATTAAGGGGAATACAGAGTCAGTCTTTTTTAGATTAGTTTTTCTATTCTTTACGAGATTTTTATTTTTTCTTTTTGATTTGTATTTTATTTTTATATTTTACTTTATTATAATAAAAATTATATAGAACTACTGCATTTTAAAAAAAAATTATTCATTTTAATATTAAGTTAAAGTACCTTAAAAATTTAACCAGTTAAAGTTATTATAATATAGATTAATATAAAGCAAAAATTTTAATTTGGCAAAAAGGTCTCAAAGCCATTTTTCCTAGCAAATCTCCTATATGAACTCTGTATTCTGTATAATCTAAATTTTAAAGCATAGACTTAAATTTGTGTATTAAATATCTATCAGTCTGGTTTAGATTTAAAGATTTGAATCTGACTAGTATAATTAATTTATACTTAAGATAATCTAGAGGTATCAATAGACATAGAAATTGAAACCTTTTGATATTAAAGTACATTTTTTTAAATAAAAATTTATTATGGTTTACTAGTTATACAAATTGTATATAGTAAAACTCACTTTCTTTGATTTTATATATTATTATATAAACATGTATTTATAATAAATAGGAAAATAAATTTATATTTTAGAATTGAATTAATTTATTTTTTATCAAGTTTAATTATATCATTTATTTTTAATTAGTATTTTCTTTTTTTTTAATAAACTTTTTAATTCTTAATATAAAAATACTTACACAATATTAAGTTTTCATACAACTCTAAATTTCTAATAATTTTATTATTAATAATTAATATTACTTTCTCTAATAAATATTCACAAATAACTGAAGATTTTACTTAAATACAATAGTTTGCTACATTATTACTAGTTAACGACTTATCTAATATTTTTATACAATTTTTATATATTGTTTCATAATATGTAGGTGTCTTTTCGCTTTCTTTTATAAAATGATTTCAAACATTATTTTCTGATCATCTATGATTTGTACCAGATATTAAAGATGATTTAGATTTTAAACTTTAATCGCAAACTAAACATTTTCTTCAGACTTTTCTCTTTAACAGACTCTTATTTTTAGTACCTTACATAAGATATAGCATCTTATAGAGGAAATGTTTAAATATTTTAAAAAATATAACAATACAAGATTCTCTTATGTTCCTAAAACAATAAATAGTGTTCTTCCTTCAAATTCAGATGGTGAATATGATACTCTAATAGAAGAAGTTCTTTTCAGTATACTGAATAACCTTAGGATTTTTTTTAGACTTTTTATATCATTATTGCTGATTAATTCAAAAACGTTAATACTGATACCTTTGTAGCTGTTTTGCAACTACTACTCTAGGAAAATAATAAGATATTTTGATCTTTTTATATTTTTAAATCCTTTTAAATTTTTTGTTTCAGTTAACTAATTAACTAGCAGTCTTTTTTCTTATGAAATTATATTTAGCATAAAATTTCTTTTCAATATAGTATCAAATTTTAAACTATCACACTTTTTCTTATTTTGGTAATTACTTTGATTACTAATTTTATTTATTTTATCCTTTTTTTTTTAAAAAAGAAAAAAAAAATAAATTAAAAAATTAGTCAGCTTACCTTCACTACGATAATGATCTGTGTTCAATTCTTAGTCTAAGATTCAAAATTGATCAAACTTAAATAAAATAAAAAAAATTAATTTACCTTCACCATGGTGATGATACATTCAAAAATAATGTTTAAAATGAGAAATAATTAATTTAAATAAATTAATTTGTAATTAAAGAATATTTTCATCTAAAAAAAAAACATTATAATCACTTCTAATTTAATAAATATTATAATCTAATACATATATAATATATATTTAGCAAATATAATAATATTAAATAAAATATATATTACTTTTAAATATTAATTAAGGTCAGTCCTAGCTAGACATAAATAATAATCTAATTGCATTAAAAAAAATCAAAAGCAAAAAAAAACTATTTTTTATATTCTATAATTATAATATAATAAACTTATTAAAACCTATCAAATTTAAATAGAATTTGCAAAATTATTATTATTATAATAAATTTTATGAAATTTTCTAAGTAAAAAGTCAAAAAAAATGTAATTAATTAGTAAGATTTTAAAGATAAATATATAATAAATTATTATAAAAAAAAAATTAAATTTTTATAATTATATTTTGTTTATCTACTTATCTCAAAATATAAAAATATAATTATTTAATAAGTCTTAATAAAATGAATTTAACAAACAAAATATTTTTTTATGATACTTAAATAAGTTATTTTTTAATATATAAAAATTTAAAAATACTATCTTTAAATATATTTTAAGACGACAATTCTAATAAATTTTATTTCATCTTTTTATAATTATTATTTATTAAAATATTATAATTTTTTTATAATATTTTATAAATAATTTTATACCAATAATTTAAGAAATAAGTAAATTAAAATTATTATTAATCTGTATTTTAAAGAAAACAAATTATAAAAGAAGAAATAATTTTTTTTAACATTTTTATTTAATTTTAAAAAAATAGTTAGATAAATGTTAAATTAATAAAATAATATATATAATAATTTTATTAGTGATTTAAGAAATCAGAAGTTTTTTTTAATAAATAAAAAGAATTTGTATGATTATAGTTTTGATTTAATAATTATTTTATATAAATTAATTAGTATATATTAATCATTTAATATAATAATAAATAAATTTTTTAAAATAACTTTTGTAAAGAATGGAATTTTAAATAACTTATAAAAATATTATAAAAATTGCTAAGGTAATTTAAAATATATTAAGTTAGGAATATATAATAAAAATTATTATAATATAATTTACTTGACTAATATAGTATAATATTATAAATTAGTAATTTTCATAAAATTAGTAAAATATATATAGAGTTTAATTATAAAACTAATATAATAAAATATAACTAAAATTTTATAAAAAAACTGATTTATAATATTGTATTATACTGGTTAAGTGAATTATATTATATCTGTTTTTCATATACTTTAAATTAATAATATATATAATTAAAAATTAATTATAAAAATCCTTTTTAATAAAATAATTATTAAACTTTTATAATTTATAATATATTAAATATTTTAATTAATTAATAATGATAGTATATATTTATATTAATTAGTCAGAGCGTAGTAAAGGACTATATAATTCTATATGCTGTTTAGATCAAATATTCATATTCTCCTACTCAATAATTGAATTGATTAGTACAAATTCTAAATAGCATATTATTTATTTACATTTTGTACTGCTAAATTCAAATAAATTATACTGCTAAACTCAAAATAAATTATACTGCTAAACTAAAATAAAATTGTGAAACCACTAAAAAAAGTTAAAAAAAAATTCAGTAAATATTTTTTACGTTGCAGAAAGTCAGGATTAATTTTAATTAAAATTTAGCATAATTATGTTATATACCACTTATCGATTTTTAATAGTTAGGATTCTAGCTTTAAACTTAATAACAGTGAACTGTTTCCTAGTATTAATAATAATACAAATTTTAAAAAGTAGTTTAAATTATTTTTATTTTTTTTTTATTTATGAATTTAATAATTTTATTACTTTATTTTATAGTAAATTCAATAAATTTCTAATATTTACTAATAAATTATTATAATTTTAGAAAATAAATATGTTTATTTTAAAATATTTAGTATAAAATTAATTTTTAACATATTTTTAAATAAAAATAAAAAATGATAATTGTTTTAATTTGAAGTATATTTTTAATTTTTAATAAAAAAGTTTATAAATAGTTTTTATTTAAAATATAATTTATTAAATAAATTAATTAAAATAATTTTTAATTTATAAATTAGATTTTAAATTAAATAATATAATTACTTTATTTTATTTTTAAAATTTAATAATTTTTTAAATAAAAAAATTATTTAAAAAATTTATTTATTATTTTTTTTTTTATAATTTAAATAAATTTTTTATTTAAATAGTATATAAAAAGTAGTTATTAAAATTATATTTGATTATATAATTTATTATCATTATGTCTTATTTTTAATTTTAATTGTCAATATTAAAATTTTATTTAAATTTATTATATATTATATTTTAATTTTTTTGTATTATACACTTTTTTTAATTTTATATTTATATTATAAGAATTAATTGACTATTTTATGAATATTCAAATTATATATTAATAATTTATAGACTTATATTATTTTATTAACTATTTGTAAAATTTAAATATATAATAATAATAGTTAAAATTAATAAGATTTGTTTATTAAAAAATATATTTTTTTAAAAAATTTTATAGGATGAATATATAAATAAAATAAATAAATAAAAAGAGAAGAAAACAAATAAAAAAAAAGAATTAATTATTATAAAAATTAAAGATAAAAGAAAAGTAATTAAATTATTAAATAAATAAAATTAAAAATATTTGTAAATATTTTATTATTAGTTAAATTAAATTTAATTGAATTATATAAATTATGATAAATAATGATTTAAAAAGTAAAAAAATAATATATTGTATTTAATTAATTTTTAAATTATAAAAGTTATTTTATATTTATTAATAAGAAATTTATATAAAAATAAGAAATTATTATATTAATAAATAATTATTTAATTATTAATTATAAATATATTTAAATATATATATATATAAAGTTAAAACTTAATATAATAATTCTTTCTAATTACAATAAATTAATAAAATGAAAAGATTTCTAGAAAAATCAGATTTTTGAGAAAAAATTAAAAACTTAATATATTTTAATCTAATAATATCAAAATTAAAATGCATAAAAATCTCAATTTTGTTAAAAAATTTCTAGAATCTGATTTTTCTAAAAATTAACTCAAATTATAAATAATACTTAATTATAAATCTTTAAAGTAAATTTAGTAAAAATATTACAAAAATACTATAAAATTAAGAATTTTATGTTATATATTTTATTGTAATTAATTAAAGATTATTATTATATATTTTATTAATTTTTATTTTAAATATTACTTTTATATTTATATTAATATTTTATTATTATAATAAAACATTTTAATTTTAATATATTATAAATGTTTATTTTTTAAAAAATTTATTTATTTTATAATAAAAATATTAGTTAATATTATTTAAATAAACTAATTTATAATGTTATAGTTTAAATAATAATAAATATATAAAATATAATTTAATATGATAATAAAGATAATAATATAAATAATAAGATTAATGTAATCAGGTATTAGCATTAATATTAATACAATAATAATAAAGAAAAAAATATTTATAGTTATAAATAATAAACTATAACAATAATGATAATAATTGTTTAATATTAAAAATATTAAAATTAATATAATTTTTAAATTTAATTTCAAATTTCATCTTAAATACTTCTTCTAATTATGATAATTTTAAAATATATTTACATGAAAATTTTCTATTTAAATGTAATCTTCATTCATCATAATATGTATAATAAAATATTCCTTCTTCAAATATTTGATTTTATTTATATATTTTATTTTAAAACTGAAAAAAAGTTCTAGTTTTTTTTATTGGTAATTCCTGTTTGTAAAGGATATTAAATTTAGTTTTCCATAATGTAATTTAATAGATAATATTTTATGTATTTATGATCTTGTAATGGTAATTTATGAATTATTTTATATTCTTCAAATGAAATTATATTTATAAAAAAAAAAAATTATAATTTTTTATATATATAAAAAAAATTGTTTTTTTTTGAGGAATTTTTATATATAAAAAAAAAAAATAATTATTTTTGAGAATTTTTTTAAATATTTATAAGTATTTTAAAATTTCTATTTAAAGCTAAGGTTCCTCCATAAAATTAAGTCATACACAAATTAGCGTTTTCACATGTAAAATTAATTTACTATTCTAAATTACCAAAATATAGTATTTCAAGCCGATTTATAAATTAAAAAAAAATCACACCCCGTTCGTTCAAGTCCGGCGTTCTAAAAAAAATAACATTAGTAAAACTTTTTTAACGGGCAATTATTTAAAAATACCCGCCTCAAGTGAACTGGTCTACAATTCGGAATAAAAATGATTGAAGAAAATAAATGTTTTCATCGGATTCATCGGATACATCGGATATCTGATCATTCCGATCTATCTATATTTAGGTAGTCAACAAAAGTATGTAATATCACGCAATTGAGTCTTTATTAATAAAGTATTTGTTATTTTACTATAAAAAGACTGTAAATTATTTGTGCAAAGAAAGAGATCATAAGCACCACCAATTGTCTATAAGGCTTGTACACTTTGGTTGATCAGAAAAAAAGTAAGTTATGATGTACTGTACAGCAAGTACACGAATTAAGCGATACGTGATCTTGAATATTTTATTAATCGTACAAATCATACAATCTATAATATAATTTATAATCCATAATTGTCCATAATACTATCCACATTACTATGTCTAAATTCTTTAATCACACCATTATCCTTGTATTTATTAATTAATTTTGTAAATTCTTCATTTATATATTCACTGCTTGACGTAAAAAAAGAAAGGACCGGTCGACCTTTCCAATTCTCCAAAAATTCCCCTAGTGTATTAATTGAAAATTTAAATTCATTAAGAATTCCAATAACACTCAGGTTACTAGGTGCGGACCTAACTAATACGTTTAATAATTTTTCTCCCCACGCCAACTTCCTTTCTTCGTACGTGCCTTGATCCTTATCATTAGAATTGTCATCCATCTCTAAAATTAACACCTTCAAATTTTGGCATGTCCTCAGTAACTTTTCAAGTTCAATTAAATGCTTGTCTGATGGTTGTATAAACACGAGTGACAGATTTTCAATTAAAGGACAAGTTTCACGAACGATACGAATAAGTTTAAGGGATTCATCATAAAGGTCATAGCTAAAGATTAAAAGATCCTTGATAAAAATTTGTTTGAGACGTCCACCGGTGCCTTCAATCATATAATTAATCGCTTTAATATTAATATAGTTTATCTGAAAGACTTCAAGATGTTGAAATGTCGAAATTCTCAAATATCTTTCAAGTACATTTGTCATGATATTTAGTTTCAATACCTTTAAATTATCAAGATCCGGAAGTACCTGTGATACAATATTGACAAAATCATCAACGTTATTAAAACGGTTTATAAAAGACGTAAGGGTATCTGCCTTTTTTTTTTAAGGCCCTAGCAATGTTACAATAAAAATCATCTAAATCGTTCGAATAAACAACGTTTAATTCATCAACCCACTCAAAATATTTTAAATTTCTCTGAGCTTCAATTAAACTAACAAGTCCATCATTGTCCTTTATGCTCGTATTAAAAATAATCAGCCTTTGTATAGATTGACAGATACGTGCTATTCCATAAAAGTATACGGAGTCCATGGAAATATCACAATTTAATTCACACAACGATTCGAGAAAATTAGTTGCTCCTGGAAATAAATATATCTGGTGTTGAAGTGATCTCATATCCAAATATTTTAACTTTGGGCATTTCCTCATAAGGAGACCGTAAATTTCTTGTTGAATATGAAAACGATCACTGGCCGAAGAAGAGTAGATAAAAGACATCTCGTTTATAGCACTTGCATTAATGCACAAGCAAAATGACAGATAATCAAATAAAAGTGGCCGGCGTGAGAATTGGGATAATTGGATTTCACTAGTTAGAAATTCTTTACTATTTTCGGATAAAAACAAGGTAAAAATGTAATACAATGAACTTTTATTTTGAATATTTTTGCAATCTCCATTTGTAGAGCACCAGGGATCCTTCCAAATGATCGGAACCACGGCCTCACACCAAAGTCTATTGACTAATAAGCATGAAAATAAGGATTTTGAATCCCCTTGTAATTTTTCGAATATAAAATAAAGAATATCTTTACTAAGTTTAGACATTTTTTCTTAAAAAAAAAAAATAAAATAAATAAATAAAAATAAAATAAAAATAACGGAAAAAATAATATTGGTTTTCCCCGCAGTTTGATTACGCAATATTGAAAAAGAGAAAGTTACCGTAATCCCAACGTAAAATAAAAAACACATATATAGTAGTTTACGTTATCATCACGTGATGGCAAACATTCATGTGTAATGACTTCATTTCAAATATTCATTTAGAAGAAACAAAGACTGAAACATCTGTAACAGGTTATACCGAATAAAACCGGGGTTGTACAAAAGTGTCATATGAGCTATCTAGAATTTTAGGTACAGTAACACCATATCGAGGTGAGGATGTTATGTTATTAGGGAATTTACATCGTCTTATAATGTTAATAATTAAAATAATTTTATTTATTTGATTACTTAACGTGATCTTCAAATTCAACCTATTTAGGAAATTCACTGAATTCAAGAAAAAAAAAATATTTTGACGATTCAAGGATTTCCAAATGAAATGATATTTTAACATTTAAAAAATTTGTCAAACTTTATTTGATGCCATTTTGTTTTAATCGATCAATGGTAAATTTTGATAGATCAACTGCGACAATTTAATCGAATAAAAAGTCAATCAATTTTTTAAAGTTTTGTGATCGATTGATTAATTGACCAGCTCGTGCTTAAATCGATTAAAGGCACTATGTGTGATATGCAATGAATCTACCGGTCATTGAAAAATCATATATATTAACGCATATTACAAGGTTCACAAAGATTTTCATCCGGGTGGTTTTGAATGTGTCAACCTGTAAATAAGAGCAATGAACAACTAGTAATTCGTTTGGAGCATTGCCTTATTGCTCCAGAAGTTTTACTTGGTCGACCATATACCAAAGCAGCAGATATTTATTCCTTTGGAATGGTGGGCAATGAATTATTTTTTTCTCCAAAGAAATTTCCTATGATGATAGACCTCATGATCATACTTTAGTTATCAAGATATATAATGGAATTAGACCGAAATTCTTTGGTGATTTTATTTTAAATGTATTGATGGATGTAAAGAAATGTACCTAACCGTAGTTGAATCATACTATGATAAAGGTGATGAATCCAGTTCTCAAATCAAAAAATTGATAAAGTAATTTAACGAAGAAAAATATAAAGACGAAGGAAAAAGAAATATTTGAATAAAAATAAAAAAAAATGAATAAAGTAAAAAATCCCTCTAAACTTACCTAATAGAAAAAAGGAATTAAGTGTATCAAATTAAATGAAGAAAAGTCCATAAATAGAAAGACACATCCCTGTATATACTAGCAGATACTTATATTATGAAAACCACCCAGAACCAACTATTATTAGTCTTAAGTGAAGTCCATAAGACCTTGATATGAACATACAAGGTTATTATCTATTAACATCATTCAATTTATATTTTCAGAAGATTTGGTTTAATTGATTAGATTTGAAGGGTTCATTGCGATAATCCTTTTGAAAAAATTGCTCTAAAAATTGATGATGCCAATGCTAAATAATAAAAAAAAAAGTTATTATGAAGTGCGTGATTTTAACGTATTATAAAGTAAACGATAAAGATAAAAAATTATTTTGTAAAGAACTTTGAATTTGGATTTTATCCATAAAAGAAAGCTTGTAATTTTTTTATGACCCATAAATATTCCGAAATAAATAATGCGGTGCCAGCCCCTAATAGTGGCCGAAGTTTGGCGCAGTATCGAAACAAAAACTTACCAATGTTTAAAGAAATCGCTGGATGTAAGGCGGATAAGAATGGCATGATGAGAAATATAAAGAAGACACATAGATGATCGTTAGTTTTTTCTTTTACGAAACCAAACTTCATTGATAAGTTTGATTTGAATTTCTTCTATTAAATTAATGTTTTACGCAGGGACTCGAATTATAAGGCGAAAACATTTCAATTTGTAAAGTTACTAAATTTCTTCGACCTTAGGTTTCTCATAAATAATCTTTTTTTTTTTAGACATAAATGGTGGCAGTTAAGTTATTATTTTTTATAATAAAACTAGAGGGAAATTCAACATTTTCGATCGCTGCAGTTTGAAGCGATTAAACCGAAAAAGTATATTACATTTTACTTCCGAAGTGGTCGCACCGGAAGAGGTGAGGAACCTGAAAAAGCAAATATTACCTGAAAATATAGGGAGAATCCATTTCGATACTGCAACCTGAAGCAATCAAAAAAAAAAGATTCCGAAGAGATAGAACCTGAAAGAAAAATAAAATAATAAAAAAAGAATAAGACTGAAGTGAAATTAACAAAATTTCTTTTTATACTTGCAACATCCATCAAAGCAGAGGTCCGCATGTGCCAAGTACTTTTATGCCGGCCCGAAACATATCAAACACGGAATCAAATCCCGAAATTAAAGGCATTTTCTATGCTATTACTCCTTCGTCTGGATTCAATTTTTATAAATTTGGCTTATGTTCTTAAAAAAAAAAAAAAAATTAGCGTATATTTGTGATGGAATCCGAATTAGATATCGTTGCGCCACACCATAAATAAAACGAACGATTAATCAAATCATAGATGATTAGGATTTGCTTTTAATAATTTTCTGCGCATGTTGATGCATTGTTACCTTCCGCGATTATGATAATTAAGTTTGGTAGCAATGTAGATATATTCCCAATGAGGCATTGTGGAGGTGAAGGTCATTATTTTCTTCGACATAAACTTTTGATTCAGTTTCTTTGGTTGAATTGTTATATCAAATGAATGATGACAGTCACATTGTCCTACAATTCGAAAGATTGATATGTAATTTATGAATTCGTCATTTAATTATTAAGTAATGATTTTGCCATGTATTGTTGTTATTTGTATTATAACGTAAAGAAAGTAATAACGCGATAAATAATGATGTCACATAATACATTACTTCAAGTATAAATTTTCTTTTAATTTGAAAATATAAAGTAACAAATAATAGAAATATCCTAGTATTGTAGAAACTTACTTCTTGTATTGATGAATCATACAATTCAAGATACTGTATAATTTAAATTTTCGATAATGCAAATACAATACAATAATATTTTGGTATCCATCTTTGAAGATAACAACCCAAATTTACGTGTTAAACTTACTTTCATTCGTAACAATACGTCCAAAGATAATAGATGTCTTAAATTAATTCATACCTTTGACAATAAGATTAACTAAATATAATCAACATTAACACGATACGTTGGGTGTTCCATCAACTATGTAAATCAAATCATTGTTAAGTATCATATAAAAATTTACTATTAGAGATTTTTTCGTATTAAACTATAATTTAAAATAGTTTTAAATTTAATAAATTTCCTATTAAAACTAATATATTTTTAAATTTCAATTTCTTTGACTTCTTATTAATTTCATTCCAAATTTCGCGAAAGTATTCTAAATAACCATCTCTTTCATGCAACTAGCTGCTTTTTTTTAAAAAAAGCTATTCATATTTCAAAAATAACAAAAATAACTATTTCTGAACAATTCCTCTATAGGAAAAGTTTCGCTTTTTTAATCTTCTTCAAAAAAACAAAGTGTCACATTGTTCCTAAGGTCGCCACGTATGCATTTGAACTTTATCACTACATAAGAGCTACTAAAATTATGTGAAATTTGAATTTTACAGATTTCGGATTATTTAATGGGAAGAATTTCAAGCCGTGCCCGTCAATTAAAAAAGTTCGTGAAATACAAGCTCAAAAATTAGAAGCAAATAAAAATGATAAAAAAACAAAAAATTAATGAAATCTTAAATAGGATGGACGAGCTAAAACTAAACAATGCTTTCTATTGGCTCTAATTCATTTGAAAATATTAACAAATCCAGTATTAAAAAGGTCCGGGAGCAAAGAAAAAATCAACCATTATGTAACTTAAATTTGAAGAATAATATAATTAATTTTAGATGATGCAGAAAGAGTTAGAAAAGCGGATCAATTATTTGAAAAATTTTTTTTTAAAAAAGAAAAAATATATAATTTTCTTTATTACTGTATAAACTCTGTAATTGGTATTAAAAAATTAAAAGTCATAAAACTTCGAATTTGTATTACAATTTTTAAAATATCCGGCAAAAAAATCCAATTGATCCATTTAACCGGTATAACCGCAGAAATTAAATGATCGTCAAAAAATCTCTTATAGTAAATTTTTATATGATACTTAACAAAGTTTGATTTACATAGTTGACCAACGACACGCATTCTGTACAAAAATTATAAAAGCAAGGAAGGCCGCTCAAAAGGCACCTTGCCGTAAACATCAATACAGGTAAAAAAAAAAAAAAAATTTATACTTTAAAAACACAACTTTTCAACCAAAATGCAAACAACTACTTTCGATCCCAACTTTTCGATTTTTGACAAAAAGTTCGTTCCTGTATGTACCCAATCTATTGATATGGAACCATTAGAGGGTGATCAATTCTGGCCAACACAGCATAAATCGCCCAATAAGTTGAAAAAAATTATCTCAAAGACATTTAAATCTCTTAAACGCAAAGTACTCCGCAAACCAAGAAAAGTCTCTTTGATCAAAGAAACCATGGTTTCTGAAATTACATCATTCACAACTTATGAAAATATAATTGAAATTGATGAAATTGTTGAAATTATTGACATTTATTTATCAATTCCGGAATCGTATCCGGATAAGGATGAATTTGACTCGTCTAATATCGTCGAATATGAAGCATCATCTACAAGTACTTTAGTCGAAAATGATGCCATCGATCATTTCGAAAACGATTTTTACATATATTCATCAATTCCAGAATTGTATCCGGATAAGGATGAATTTAACTCGTATAATATCGTCGAATATGAAGCATCATCTTCATGTACTTTAGCCGAAAATGATGCCATCGATCATTTCGAAAACGATTTTAACAAATGCAATCCAATAGAAACAAATTATATTCCTTATGAAAGTGTAAATAGAACGATCAAATTGCCGTGCAACATTTCGGATTGTGAGTTGAAAACGTTAATCGAATTAAAAATCATTTATCCTCTGACCGATGATCCCGTTTTTGTTCGTACCAATAATTATTATGGAAATCCTATCGACAAATACGATGAAAGGATATATGGGACCTTTGCAATAGAAAAGGGGGAAACAGCCGGGAAAAATCTATTTTACTTTTATATGCCAAATATGAATTTTATGTTCAGATTTAGCAATAACTCATTTTTTATTTTTTCCAGCCGTTTCCCCCTTTTCTATTGCAAAGATCCCATATGATATTGATTTTTTGCATTGTTTCTATATTTTTCGAATATAAATAGAACGGGACCCCACCAACTAAAATTGAAATTTTTGATTCATATTATTATATGATATATGAACATTATTTGGTTAAATTTTTATAGTCGATTATCTTATTAACAAAGCAAGCAATTTAGGCCGTCAAATCTCATTTGTTTGTGTAACATCAGTCAAAAAATCTAAAATTAGAATTAATTAGGAAATGATCGATATTATTTGGACCCTTATAAAATTCAAAATTTCTTAACTTTACTATGATTGGATGGGGAATCTGAGGAGGGTATTTAATACCCTAGCAAATGTTTTTTTTTAATTTCGTTTAAAAATTGAATTTTCTAGCAAAATCTCAAGTGTTACGAAATTGATTTTCAAGTATCATTTACTCAAAATCAATTTCTTATCCCGTAAGGTGATTTTAATAGCTTAGCCCCCATGTTAATTTTTACTCTAATATAAATGACATTTGTTTATCCAATAAAAATCTCATTTAACAATGCGCTTGTATTTTTTTTTTTTTTTTGATTTGAATTTATTAAAAATTGATTTAACAATAAACATGTTATATATTATCACCTATTGCTAACAAAAACTTAACCGGATTCGGTAATGTCGTTGTTCGTAGGACTTCTTTTTAACCATTTCCTTCTTTTATTATTGTTTTTTAGAGTTCATCCATAAATACAAAACAGTTTGTTATTGTAAAATAGGTGCTTTCCTTGTTCCAGCACGAATTTGAAGCATTTTGACGGTCGCAAATTTCGATGTCCACCACGCCTTTCATTTCAATATGTATGATAATTTTCTAGATCATCATCGAACATGAAATACTCTGCGGGAATTGTTTTCGTAATATCATATATCCTTGATTATTTACAGAATATAAAATAAACACACCATATTTTTCTTTTTCTTTTTTTTTTGGCATATAATTTATTATCATTTCATATTGGCCAAATTGGTAAACCGAAAATTAAAATTTTAGTTAAAATATTCTAAAATACAAAATGTCATTAACATTTAAAAATTTCCTTTTTTTTTTACCGTTGTCCAAAATCTGAAATGTAAGAAAATGTAAGAAATACATGTACAAACTTTGTAAATCTATTATTATCATTTTGCGATCTAGCTTTGTCGATTAATCAGTACTATATTATGCCTTGGTATAAATTTCTAAATTTTAAAAATTTATAATTATGTACTTTAATCACCGAAACTATTGAATCCAAAAAAAAAAAGTAATAATAGGATTGGAACTGTTAATATAACCAATTGGCGTCCTCATGTCAGCCTAAAAGTATAATTGATATCCATTTTCGAAATATGTTTAATCGTTACCAAAAATTGTCATTCTTTATTTTCTTAAAAAAAAACACTGATTTCAAGCTACTCGTAATTTTAGCGTTCAAGTTTTTATAATAAAAATTAAAAAATAAAAAAAATATTACTTAATATTAGCTATTATTGACATTGGAATTGTTTAATATCACAATTGGGATTATGGGTTATATTCCAACCAGTACTATTATCCTTTGAACATATA
>CAJVPP010001663.1:0-18618 GCA_910592005.1 Funneliformis mosseae | reverse complement strand
AATTTGACTCGACTCGACTCGAAAAAAATGAGTCGAATAGAGTTGGTCTTTAAACTCGACTCGACTCGACTCATTCAGAACTCTAGTCATGGGACATTGATGGGATACTGATGGGACACTGATGAGACATAGATGGGACAGATAGGACCTTTGGAACATAGTGTAGGACAGGTTGGGATATATAGCTGGGACATATAGCTGGGACAACAAATCTCTAGGACATCAAGAATGTATATCACTGGGTGGAGGTGTATACAAATATCTCAGGTCTTAATTTAGAAAATCCGGCTAGCATTATAATATTGAAATTCAGCCTAAATTATAAGACAATAATCATAAAATCAAATCAGATTAAATTAACTCATATGACTTGATTGTAATACTTTCGTGCATAAACAATAAATTAAGTTTTATTATTTTATTATTATCAACTGAAAAACCAAGAGCAAAATACCAAAGCTTTAAAACTCAAAATTAAGAAATAGCAAATAAAAGAGATTAGAATCTGAACAAAAAGATTAAAAAAGAAACTATAAAAAGAACTACTCTATTTTTTAAACTTTTCTACCTTTTATTATTCAATATCTGAAATATATTTACGACTAAATTTTTTGGAAGAGCCAGCTAAGTTTATATCAAAGTTATCAATAGAATTAGAGGGTTTCATTTTTTGTGATTTTCTTTTTGAGTTAATATGTTCTGATTTTTTGTGTTTTGCCACTATTATTAGTGTTGGAAAATATTTGTTACATACGGTGCAGCAAAGACAGGTATGCATTTCAGATGAAACAGATGGACAATGAGCATCATAAGATGGTAATTTTAATTTATCAATATATTGTAAAATATGAATCAGATTAAAAAAATGTCTATCTTAACCTTTTGTAACTAGTGGCAAAAACCATTATTTTTTGCATGAAAAGCAGCTGATTCTTCATGTTTTATAGGATTACAGCAAGCAATATTATTGCATTTTTTAATATCAAAGCTATATCGACAAATTTAAGTATGTCTCTTTATCCATTTCCAAGAAACTTCAGATTCTTCATTAATTTGCTGTTCAAATATTTTATTTTTCATAAAGAGTATATTTGAAAATAAAGAAATATTATCTTTAACATATTGGATTAATACTAGTTTTCCAAAGATTTAATCTTGATTCCAAAAATTGCATAAAGCTTCTCCAGCATAACGAAAATTTCTTTTTGCAAGATCTTGATTTATGACTTTTCCTTGACTATTTAGATGAGAGCCAAATGTATTTATTTGTAAAGTTATGCCAGTTAATTTTCAGAAAGAGTACATATACTTCTTTCAACTAGATTATAAGCTGATTGACCTGAAGTGTGAGTTCTTATTATCAAATAGTCAAGATTAAAATATCGAAATAATTTGCAATATTCATATATATTTTTTAGATATCAGGGATTTTCATCTGGTCCTCATCAACTAGAAGAATCCAGATTGATTTAATTTGATTATTATTTTTAAAAGTGCTGGCAAATGATTCTTAACATGTAAGAGAGATCAAATCAGCCATATGTGTATTTGCATTTATACCTATATTATATTGTGAACGAATAAAAATACCTAGTTGACCATGATGAAGTGTATTATTGAAATCTGAAAAATTAATAGCAAGATAAACAAATGGAATTAATTTTTGCTGAACTCCAGTTAGAAAATCATGATCTGTGATCAAAACAGCTTCTTTTATTAATTGTATTGTTTGAAAAGTTCTTCCAACAGCAGGAATACCAAGTGGAACTTTTGCTTTATCATCTTGTGAAATGATGACATATTGGGAAGAAAACAATGCTGCAAATTGCCTTACTCCTTTAATAGAAGAAAGACAATAATGCTCATCTATATGTTCTTTTTTTCTATTTTTGAAACACCTGCAATTGCTACTAATGCAGGATAACAATGTGCTTTGGCAGCAAAACTTGAAGAATTTCGTGGTAAAATATATGTATTTAATGTTGTTCTTGTAAGGTACTTATTATATTTCTCTTGTAATGCTGAACGAAGATGGTAAATAGTTCTTACTTTAATCACTTCATGTCATCATTTTTTATGTGCTTTTCCAAATTCAATACAATCATGAATGTGTTCATGAAGATCAGGATATTTGTAAAGAATTGATGGTCATTCAAGTGAATCATATGTTATTACTTCTTGATTTTCATGTAATATTTTTAATTTTTTTGCTGCTGATTTGGCTTAATAGGCTGCATTTCGTTTCAATGTTGCAATTCTTTTAGTCTCATCAGTAATTACTTTTGTTGTTGTTGCAATTCGCTGCAAAATATCATGTTTTAATTCTGGATCTCTAGCTTTTTATAGGTTGCCTGTAAATCAAGTAATTTTGTGAATATTTCTTTTTTTATTGTAAGAGCTTTTTTTTGTGCTGCAGCATTTTTAGGTACTTCCTCCTCAATGATGATTATATCTGGCTTTTTGGAAGAATTTGATGTTTAAGGATTATCAGGCAATTGTGGAAGGTTAGAACGGAATTATACAAAACCTTGCAAATGTAAAGAAATTGGCGTAGCAAGATAAGTTTCAATTTGATTTGCAATTTCTTCTGGCTTTTTTTTTAATTTCTTTCCATGCTTCTGTAGATTCTGAACAAAAATCTGATTTTTTATATGTAGGATTTCCTGTTTTTATCATACGATGATACGCAAATGCATTTGTAAAAAGTTGGTGTTATATGGTTGGATTTTTATAGATATAATTTTTATTATATTTTGACGTAATTAGGAATTTTTGCATTTTAAAAGTCAAATAAAAAATCAATCAATATATAAGAAAGTCAATTTTTTATCCTTTTTTACGATTTCTTGATTAATTAAGGCGCAGTAAGATGAAAGGCGCAATATTAAAAAAAGTCAAAATTTTCCTTTTTTATGATTGTTTTTATGACTTATCGCTATTGTTAAATGATTATCTCTGATTTTTCGTTTTTTTTTTTCAAGAAATTTTTGGATATAAAATATAAAAGTATAAAACTATGTCTTCAGAACCTTCTACACCCTCAAGCATATCATCAAACGAAGAAGTGATTACCCATATCATGGAAGATGTAATTAAGAATTATGACACTGAAAAACTTATCGATTATTTGTGAAGGAAGGACTTAAAACTTAAGGAGTCGCATTTCGAGATATTGCGTGAACAGGAAATTACTGGTCTTGACTTTCTTGAATTTACCGAAAAAGAATATCAAGATTTTGGAATACCTAAAGGACCAGCAAAAGACTTGTAAAATTTATTGAAGAAATTAAAAAGCAAAAATTGAAAGGTTTTTCGACTTATAAAACCATAGAAGAATTAAAAGTGGTCCTAAAAAAATACAAGGTTAATGGCGAAGATATTACCAATATTAAACAATTCAATCTGGGTAAGTTGGCTTCTCAGATACAGATTCGGGTAAGTCTAAGATTTAATAATTCATTCTTTTCTTTGTAAGTTTTCGAAGAAATTGATGATAGTGATGAATTGTTCAATCACTGTATGGAGCATATTATACTAGTTCTAAATAATATAGAGACTATGACCGACGCAAACGAAGCAATGCGATGCGAATTTATTTTGTGTATTTTATATATATCAATAGCTATTATTAGAAGGCTCACAGGTAAAGAAGAAATCTATTTAGCATTACAAAAGGATGTTTCTGGAGAAGAATCATCAGGGCGAGTAGATTATGTAATAAAAACGTTGGAAACTCTCGTTTGTATTCTTGAGGGAAAATCACGTAATATGAAAATAGGGTACCTGCAAAATATTAAACAACTTGAAGAAGCCTATTATATGAACAA
Organism: Funneliformis mosseae; assembly: GCA_910592005.1. Taxonomy (NCBI): domain Eukaryota; kingdom Fungi; phylum Glomeromycota; class Glomeromycetes; order Glomerales; family Glomeraceae; genus Funneliformis; species Funneliformis mosseae. The sequence goes on along the minus strand of CAJVPP010001663.1, from coordinate 14,791 downwards.
AAAAAACGAAGTGCTGACCAAGCATTTGAGGAAGATGATTACAACTATCTATACAGATTAGTTTCAACAGGTAGTATTAATCTTAAGAAGTTTAGTCAAGGCTATCATATGTGTTACTAATTCTTGTATCTATATATTAGCCACAGAATGGCATTTTCTATTGTTTATTACTCATGGTATATATTGTACGAGTAGCATAGAATTTAATATAAATATCTTAAAATCTGTGGCCAAAGAAGAAAAAGAAAGTCTACGAAAAAGTGTAAAACGAGTAGTAGGAATAATTGTTGAACTGCTGAGAGATAGGGTAACCGCTCAAAACAGTTCGTCTAGTAAGCGAGCCAGAATAGAAAAATTTATTAAAAAATGACGGATAAAAGTATTTTTCGTAGCTCATAATATGGACATTAATTTGTTTTATTTGTACATTTTGTTGTACATTTTTTTATGTTTTGATTTATTATAAGTGAGTGGGTCAGAATGTAGGAATTTATTTTCTATACCTTGTTAAGTAATAAACAATGCCAAAACAGTATATTAAATCAAACATATTTTTGCAAATTAATCTTTTATGTAGTGAGATCATAGTTAATCAATTAATCGAGATTTGCTTTTCAGCTCACGTCGATTAACATCCATCATCAATCCCATCAACCGAATGATCGAGCATTTCTAACAAAAATAAAAACAAGGTATGTCCTACTATTGCTCGATTTAATTTCGAAAAATGACATCGATGCTTCACACATGATACTTACCATTTTTTCTGGTATTTTATATGTACTAATCTTGATCCTTGATATTCGCCGAGAAATATGATTCTGAATCTAATTTGACTAGGAGCATTCCATTCCCAGATTCGAGTTGTGAGAAAGGCTTGAATAATCTTCATTTTGATAGGATCATTCAGATCGTGATTCAAATTTTTGCGGAATCCTACCGAGAGAAAAAATTCCAAGGGATTTAAATCCCTCAAATGAAGTTTCATGTATGCAATGTCGTGGTCTTCCGTTCTGAAAAATGCGAAACCTAGGTGTAGTGGTGGGGTACTTTTACAAGATAATGTTAATGAACATTTCCGATTCTTACTAACATGGTTGTAATAATTCAATAAAATACTAGTTGAAATGAATGATGATAATATTCTTTGAGATGAAAATGAGGTAGGATGTATGATATTTACATTGGAAAAAGCATTTGTGAAATCTTAATCACAAGTAATTTCATATATAATATTACATTCTAGGTCTTATAACGTTTGAAGAATTCTGGTAACGCGTTTCTATAAACAAATAAACCTGGTTTCTCAAATATCGTAAAAAGCAGAGAACACGAACTTTTAAAGTTAATGACGACAATATTGCAGTAATTTACATATATATTTATCAGCATCTTTTAATTATCTTTGCAATTAATCTAATCCTTCACCTTATACTAACCTGCAAGAGTAGACCTTACGAGAACTCTCGGTACAACGAATCCTCTGGTTTACTGTAAAATTATTCATATTTACGTGTTCAACTTGAATATCACGCGATATTTGCAAATTAGTCATTCAAGGTATTCTGTTAGAAATCATAATAATTCCTTTGGACAAATTAGGATTTAAATCTTATGTTTCGTAACTATATCCACTTTTTTTTTTTGGAAACTATAATTTGAATAACAATATTTCAATACCATATCACTGATTTATCAACAGATCTTATCGTTTTTTCAAAAACTACATTTATTAATTTATCGAAAAGTATTTCAAAATGTTCAAAATGTTTTTAAAAAAAAAAATCCCCCGATATCGAAAATCACGCACTAATTTCTGAAATTAATCTAATTATCCTTAAATATCTCGTTCACAAAATGTTTTATGATTTCTTTTCCCTTTGTTTGAAGCGAATTTCTCATCACAATAGCTGCATGTGAATTGAATGCATCAAGATAAACAGCATATTTTTCCCATGTTAATTGATTTAAGTTTGCAAATACTTTACGTTGATCATTACATAATTGAACATGAGGAAATTCTGAAGATGTAGTAGTAAAATTTTCCAATGGATTTATTGACGGTAATAATGAATTTGCTGAATTTGGTGTTGTAGGCGAACTCGGTGTGAGAAAATTTCTTATGTTCATTGCAGCCTCTACGGCATCTTCTTCTAAACTTGTAGTTCTAACGGAGATTTCATGATTTGAATCATAAACCTCATTTTTGGCTTTTGAAGCTAAAATCTTTTGCACTCTTCGCCTTGACAATATTCCTTGTATTGTAATAGTACTAAGTATAAAGACAATCCACAAAGGTAGTACAATAGGAATAGCTAAGCCAACTAACAAATAACGTGCAACTTTTTTTGACTGATTTGTTAACATTTTCATAAAAGGAATTTTTTCTGAACTATTTTCAAGTTTTGATATTGACTCTACTATAACATTGAATTTCTCATTTGTTACTCTAAAAAAAAAAAAAAATGAATAATTATTGATATACAATAAATGAAAATGATAATTAGCTAAATAATAACCAACATTTTTAATTCTTCGACGTTATCGAATGGATCGACTTCAGATATCGCGGCTGTCCAGAAAGGAACTGTTCTATCATTCCTGACGTTTGCATATAATGTTCTATATTTAAACGCGGAAAGGGCTTTGAAGTAAATTTTGTCTTTTGAATTTCGGGGAGAATGAAGGATAAGATTAGATATACTACTCAATGATGAATATTGCGAAATAATATAGCTTTACCTGGACGAGATATTGTCAATAAAATCGGCTCATCTTCTTCGTATTTATCCATGAAGGTAAGTTGTTCCCCTAGTAAATATTACAAAAATCAGGAAAAAAGAGTTCATTTTGTAATAAGTTTTAATAATGCGCATACCAGTTTTTGACAAGAGTGTTGTTGATACCCAATTAGTTATTTTTGTAAACGTTTTATCGTCTTCGCGTCGAATGCCTAAATGTGGAGTTGCAAATGTTGTGAACAGCTACAATAAATTGATGAAATGATTAGAATTAAATTAAATGTGAAATGAGAGAAATGAATAATATATCAGAAATTACATACAATCGGTTTAACTGTTTTAAAAAACCCTCTTTTATAAAGTATTCCAATCGCATATCTTGATATTAGGCCACCGAGAGAGTATCCAACAATACTAAACTTAGTGACTTTAAAGGTTTTATCTTGGAGTGATTTAACTTCAGTATAAATCTATTTTCGGACAGGCGATTTAACTTTTAATCTCTACTTTAAATCATAATAATAATAATAATAATAAATACTTCATCGACAAGTCTATCCCCACAAACATCTACACCATCATAAGTATAAGCAGATGAATTGTTCTTTGAATTTAGCTGAATTGAAAAATTTTAAAAACGTTTTAAACCGATATTTTCGGAGGAAGAAAATTGAAAATAAATAAATAAATAAATAACTTACAATATGAACGTTGTGGCTATGTTTTTTCTCAAATCGTTCAACTAAATACTGTAAATGACTATGATTTCCCCATAAGCTAAAAATCAAAGATTTTTAAATTAATTGCATTGTTAAAGATAAAAAAAAAAAAAATTATATAAATTTACCCATGAGCAAATACAACAAGGTGAATATTATTCATTTTTTTTTTTAATAAATAATAAAAAATATATTTGTATAAGATATAAATTAATTTCTTACAAAATTTAAAAAAAAAGTAAATTTAAATGAACTTTTGTTTCAGAAATAGAGTTTTTTTTATTGACAAGTAAAAAAATTAATGGATAAATATCGTTCCAAATCGGGCCTTCGATCAGGCCTTCTCATTAGATTTCATTGGTAAACGTGCAAGGATATTTTATTTTAGGAGAATCTTATCCATTTAGCCTTTTATACAAGTGATAAAAAGATTTATTTATATAGGTAAAGGAATAAAGAATACACCCGGATGACTTTAAGGATGCCCAATATTTGCTGATCACCATATTCTAACGATTTAAGAATAATTGAACGAATACATTAGGTAATGGTATTATTAATGTGTTAAAGCTATGAACGGATCAAAAGCAAATTATATTATTAATTTATTAACTTTTGTATTAGTATAAATAAATTCATTGTATCATTTTTGTAAATTTTATTTTTTATATTATAATAAAAAAACTTTTTTTTTTTAATAAAAATTGCTTCAATATTAAAATACATTTCAGAATATTTTTAGTTATTATAATGGAAGGCAGATCGTCAACTTACATAACTTACATTACAAGTGCAAGCTTTTGACCGTTTAATATAAAGTCACGTGACAACAAGAACTAATCTTTTTTCTTTACTAAACGCGTCAAATTGCAAACATTCATTTTATTTGCATACACTTTTCAAATATTCTTTCATACTTGATATTTCATATTTCATTTTATTTATATAATAAAATACTCAATTCTTAAATAAATTCACATGATGTTTATATTTATTACAATATGGTAAGATAGCTAATAATGTTTAATGCTTTTTGTTCTTTTTGTTTTAAAATCATAATGTAAAACTGTTTTATATACATATTTAATAAAACTAATTTCTGCTATTTTACTCAAAAAGAATGATAAAGAGAATGAAGTATCACATTTGCATGATGCAAACTGGAAGTAAATAGTGGTTGAAAAGTCTGATAAGCTACGGTTAGCACATAACCAAAATAAGAAAATTGAGAAGCAGTATAAAGTGACTGAAGAGACTTATGAAGAACTGAGACACATTTAGTAGCTGAAGAGAAAGCTTAATGTGCTTATATACAGTCAACTCTTATTATAACGAACTCTATGTCCTAGATCTCAACTTCGCTATAAAGCTATAATGAAGATTTTAAGAGATTTGATTGGCCAATTCGCTATAACAAGAATATTTTTATTATATTTGTTCAAAAAAATTCGTTATATCAAGAGTTTGCTATATCAAGAGTTGACTGTACATAAAAAATATCTATTAAGAAAGTCTAGAGAAACTGCTCAACAATATACTATAAGACTTTCTAAGAATAGGATAACTTTATGTCAAAAAAATGATTTAAAAAATGTTTCAACTTCAGATCAAAAGCTTCTACTCAAATTTCATAATATGATTAGTAATTTAAGAAACAATCTTTGTAATATGTATAATGAGTGATTCAGTCTATTGTACTTATTGATAAAAAATACTGTCAATACTATAAAAAAGTATACCTAAAAGATTCTCTGCTGAAAACAATATGAATCTAAGTCAAATTTAAATAAAAATATTTTCATTATATAAAATTGAACTTGATGAACTTATCTATTTTCACTTTTTTTTAGATAAAGTTTTACAGGAGCTTTAGGATTTAAATGATATAAAAAAATGTTTGTATAAGTATTTTCTGTTATTGCAGTATATAATCTTTCTAGGAGATAGTATATAATTGTGAAAATATTATTTTTTGTAAAATGTATAAATTTATAACCTATTTTTTACATGACTTATTATTACTAAATTTACTTATCATTCAACATTATACTGAAAATGAATCTAACTTTTGTGACTTTTAAATTTGTTAAAAAAAGTAATACAAATTCTTCTGTGGTTAAAAACCAATAATATTTATTATTATGATATTGATATTAATAACAATATTTTGCAAAAATTATCTGAAAATAGATTGATTTTAAAGCAGCTCTCATAAATCTTAAGTGATAGTATTCATCATGAAGAGGAAAGATTAAGTGAACAAAATGAAGATGAAATTAAAGATGATGATATTTATTTTACCTCGTAAACATTTATTTTTGCATTATCTACTAAATATAATGAAAACAATATGATTAATAAAGTTCTTCATTGAATGCAGCATGATTGTCCTTTACATAAAATTGGTCACATAATAAAGATACTTTAATTGATAAATTTTATACATAATACAAATTTTTTTATACTTTATTTCAGTTTACTTATTATTCACAATAATGTTATTTTATACTAAATATAACAATGAAATGGAAAGCATTATCAGAAGGCTATATATTTATCTAACAAAATGTAGATGAAAAGTAACTTACTATAGCTGAAATCTTAGATTTAATGAAAACTAATAATATTATTATAGACTGAGTATTTTATTATAATAAAAGATTACGTAATACTCATTAATATTAGATACATTATAAAACTGAATTAATAGATATGATAAAGCAGTTAAAATCTTAAAAAATAATATTTTTCACATTTAATGTAACTGATACATATTGGCTGGACTTATATAACCTTATATTTAGCAGAAAAAATCTTATAAAAGCAGAATCAAATTAGAATATTACTAGCATTAATATAGAATCTTATAGATAATCTACATATTATTACATAGTTTTTTGAAAAGTGATTTAAAATATTTTTGAAAAGATTCTCATATCTAAATAAAAATTATTAAATAGTAGTATTACTTTAAATAATAATATCATAATAGTATTTATATACATAGTATTGCCAAGAGTAAAAATATATCTAAAATTAATTGAAAAAATGAATAATGATTAAAGACAATAAAAAGTGTTATGTGTTACTTAGATTCTTTAATTTTAACAATTAATCTCAAGTTAGAGATATTTCCTTCTAATCATCACCATATCAAAAGTATTTTAAGGATCTTAATAATAATACAGCAAATTATATTGAGTTAATAAATAAATTACAATATTATAACTCCTACTATCTATGAGTTGATAAGAAAACTGGTAAACTAAAATGTCAATTTAATTTTCCTAAAGTGTTAATAAATCAAATGACTATTCAAATGATAATGATCATCTGAAATTAATAATAATCAGAAATAATTTACTTATAAACTCACATAATCATATTTAACTTCAAGAATGAAGAGCAACTATTGATTTAAACTTATTCTCATACAATATATTATTTTACAGTATGTTTCAAAATATACTAATAAAGCTAAGCTGTGATTTTTGACTTTTTTTAGAAGTTTTAAATCAAGTTTTTCATAATGATAATCTAGATAATTCAAGTATAAAAGTATTTTAAAATTGCTTATTCATATAGTAAGAGAGTATGATTATTTAATTCAGAAAACTTGCTATCTTTTCTATTAAATTTTACTTTATTATAGTAGTAGAAATTTTATTTGCTTAAATCTTAATAAAGAGATAAATTAATAGCTTTATAATAATAAACATAATGAAAACAGTAAAATCAAAAAAAAACAGATCTTTCATTTTTACAAAGATATTATAGTTGATCTATTGAATTAAATAATATATTATTATTTAGATTATATTTGTAATATAAGTTAGTCAAAGAAGAATAGATAAAATGTAGTATAGAAAATATTTTATGTATTTGATCAAGACTATTTTTAATCAAAAATAGTTTTTAGTAAAAAGAATTTTGTCAAATAAAAGTTTTCTTATATGTTAGTTATAAAGACATTCTTATCCTTATAAAAAACTATATACTTTTATGAATAGATTTATACAACTGTTATCTTTTAAAAATTAATAATAATTCTAGTGATTTAATTGGTTCTGCTATAGATAATCTTGAAAAAGTTGATAGTAATAATTCTGATGATGATGAAGATATTATACAAGATGAATATGAACTTTGAGTTGACTGAATGGTATTATCTGAAATAATACCAAATTGACAAAAATACAATTTAACTAATTCTCTTAGTAATCATAATATTAATATAAATCATGATTAGGTTAGTGAAAGTCAGATACAATTTCTTAAAATTAAAAAAATAGAAGGTTTTATTTAGTAGGCAATTAGTAATAGTGATGCAACTCAAATTAGAAATGATTGAATAAATATTAATCATAAAATCCTAAATAATAAATAAAGATAATATTTAAATAATAAAAAGATATTATATTACTTTAACTTAAAATAAATCTGTAGAATCTTTATAAATTATTATTATAAGTACTGCTGGAACTGGAAATCTTATTTAATAAGTATCATCCAGAATAGACTGCAAGAAATATTACTATACATGCTTTAACAGGTGTTGTAACCTTAAGATTTAGGATAATACTATCTATTCATTACTTATAATTTTTAATATGTAATACAAAATATAAGCTTAAAGGTAAATAATTGAAAAAATTATAAGATAAAATAAAAAATATCTAATATATTATCATTGATGAAATAAGCATAATAAATCATCATTTTCTTATTTTAATTAATTTAAAACTGCATCAAACATTTTTAGATTAATTTAATTAATATTTTGGCAACTGATCTATAATCCTTATTCAAATAACTTTTTCCAATATATGATTTTTTTATATATTCTTAGGATTATTGATCATCAGATTCTTTATCTGAGGATAGACTTAATATCTATAGTTAATTCTAAGAAGTTTATAAACTTGAAGCTATATAACAACAAAATAGTAATTCAAATAAATAATGCTAATTTAGAGATTTTTGTTTTATTTACATGATAGAGAATCTATATAATCTGATTAAAAAATATTAATGATGAAAATCCTAGAAAAATTGTCAAAATCAAAATGAAAAGAATTTTTAAATATTATTAATATTTTTATAATATATAATGAGATTGATAGAGTTAATATTAATAAATTTTAGTTATTAAACTAATATATTGCTAAGATTCAAGTAGTTTATACAGGTGATTCTGAAGCTTCAAAAATTAATTCAAATATAGTGAAAGTTCTTGAATATAAAATATTATTAGCTAGAAACACATATATTATGCTAATCTTAAATCTTTAAATTACTATTGATTCTATAAATCTGAATATATATCATTATCAATCATATGAAAAAGCAAAACTAGCATTATTTTCAACTATAATTTCTATTTTCTTTTGCATAAACTATTATAACTTACAAATCACAAGGTCTAAAGATGATGTTATAATTAGTTGCAACTATATAATGCTTATTTGTTACTAGTTACAACTTGTTACAACTTAATTTTTATTAATATTACAACTAATTGTAACTCTATAATATTTATTTATTACTAGTTATAACTAGTTATAACATTATCTTTAATAAGGTCTAATTTTACTGAAGGCAGTTATAGATTTTGATAAGTGAAAATTTACTACTAATTTGTCTAAATGATATTATTTTTAAGCTTTTTTATTTTAGTAAATTTGATTATATAAAAAACTATAAAAGGTTAAAAAAATAAATAAAGAAGAATAAAAATTAATTGAAATGAAAGGATCTAAATTTTTTGTAAAAAATTTTTTGTTCTTTTTTGTTTGATATTATTATTTAATTATATGATACAGACAACTCTTGATATAGCAAACTCTTAATATAACGAATTTTTTAAACAAATATAATAAAAATACTCTTGTTATAGTGAATTTCCAATCAAATCTCTTAAAATCTTTACTATAGCCTTATAATGAAGTTGAAGTCTAAAATATAGAGTTCATTATAATAAGAGTTGACTATATATAAATATTATATAACTTTAAACAAATATATTACAATTATTATAAATATTACATAATCTATTAATAATTCTTTTTTAATACATTTTAAAGATTTTTAGCAAAAAGATAATATAATTGTGATGTATTTTCAAAAATAGAAAATAAACTGATATTTGTGATAAAAATAAAAATAGAGGTTAAAATATTTTTTGTTTAGTCATTATAGTAAATAGTTCTTTAATAAAACTCTGAATAATAAGTATTATTCTAAAGTTATAATTGAATATCTTACAAAAGTGCTAATACAAATCATTATATCTTAAAATATTTCTAAAATAATGCTAAGAATTGAATAAAGTTTTCCTTCTTTTCCTATATACTTTTATATCAGAAACTTCTTTTTTTATAATATTATAATTTCTTTTTTAGTAATTAAATTAAATATAATTATCTGTTTAAACTAAAAAAAATAAATAGTTAAATTATAATAAGTAAATCAAAGTTCTAAATATAATAAATTTTACAATTCTAATTTTAATAATTTAATGAATTTAGATTTAAAAACAAATTTATTTTTAAATTCTAATTAAAAGATTATAAATAAACTAAATATAAAAATTTATCTTAAATGAGACTATTTTTATAAAATAATTTTATTTATAATATATTGGATTTACTTACTACTACTTTATAAAATGAAATTATAAAGTATTAGAAATTGTAACTTTATAAAGTAAAAATATGAAGTAATAGATACTCTATAACCTTTTTATTATTAAGTTATTAATTAAAAATAATGCTATAATTAGTTATAATTAGTGACAAATAAGCATTATAGAGTTATAACTAGTTGTAATACTATCTTTATTATTGATTATATATTATTACCTTTATTTTTTTTATTGCAAAAATATTGTATTTAATAAATTAGTTGGTTGAAAAATTAAAAAAGCAATAATTATTATTATACCTGATTTATTTTTAATCCTACTATTCATAACCTATTTAATTGTAAATATAAGGCATAAAGTAATAAATTTATAATCTAAATACTTTATCCTATTTGATTATTAAAGTAAGACATAAAGTATTAAACTTACAATTTAGATACTTTATCTTATTTGATTTCTAAGGTAATATATAAACTGCTGATTTTATAAATTCTACTTATTAAAGATATATTATAATTTTATTTACTATTATTATGCCAGTTCTTTTAGATTGTGAGTGAATCACCTATGATATCACAGTTTAGCGAAAGGTTTTCTTCACACAGAAGAGTAAAGATAAGATACGAGATAAGAAATTAAAGAGAATTATGATAAATTGGATAAAATACATGCAAATAATTATTTAACAAATAAAAGACTAGTACTGCCTCTATCAGCGTGTTTATATTAAACAGTTTATTTATCAAAAGAATTATTCAAGACAAAATGGTTCTTATTCTTTTTATATTGATGATTTACTCCTGTTTATATAAAAATACTTACTAATAATGATAAAATAAATAAAATAAAGAAAATAAATAAAATAGATAGAATAAATATAATAGATAAATAACATAAATGAATAAAATAAAATAAATGAGAAAAATGAAATAAATGTCATTAATAACGAATGAAGTAATAAGGCCTATTTGTATAATAAAATTAGACTACCAAATTTAGAAAATAAGACATGTAAATCATTTAATTATCTAATTTAGTTGCAGTATTGCAAATCATTTAATATGACACAAAATTGATCATCCTTTTTCAGCCTGATAGATCATTTTTACATATCTCATCACATAGATTGAAAATCTCTTTTTTATGTTCTTAATGACTCAAAAAATGCCAGGGTAACTTCTTTTGATGCATGCAAAAGGAAACAATTCAAAATTAAACTATTACTACAATTACTTCTCACTTTGAAGGTTATAAATGTAAAGTACCCTCAAATGTATACCGCAGATATTTGCTTTCGCTGTAATTCTGCAGTTGAAGACTTTGAGCACATTTGGAGTTGTTCTAAAAATACAACTTCTCTTACCAACATCATCCAAAAACACAAACAATTATTCTTATCACACCTCAAAGATCTCAATAAACCTGATAATAACACTCCAATTGATTATATCAATCAGTCTTCAATATGGTACTGCAACTCCTTCAATAATAATTTATATTTTATTAATCTCTTAAAAGGAATTGTTCCCACATCATTCTCTTTCGCAGTTAATAACATCACCAATGACAAATAACTCACCCTTGGTTTATTATCATCCTTCTTTGATGATATCTTCTCCTTTGCTCACAACATATGGTTAGCAAGATGTGAATCACTACAACAATGAAAATCCTTAAAAAATATCAAAGACAACTTCATTATTGCTTGGATCTCCTCTAGCTTCCCAAGATCTCTACAAACTTCTCATAATAATCCTCCCTTGTTCTCAGCAGCTGTTGCTTTTGGTTCCTACTGGTCAAATTTCTAGTACAGCAGTAATCACGTCCTTCCTTCTGAATGTTTGATATCTGTATTTTAGTTTAGATTAGTTTCTTTTCTTTTTTGATGTATAATTTAGTTCAGTAAAAGTGCAAGGTTAGTATTAATAAAGTAGTTTAGTTCGCTAGATTAGTTTATAGATATTTTTATATTTTGTATTTTATTTTGTTTTTCTTGTAATCTTATAAATATTAATAAAGATCATGCGAGATTGTCGCACTTAATAAAAAAAATCATCTTTACATATCAATTTTTAGGTGTAATACTATCTTTTAATTGTTAAATAAAATATGAAATATGAAATTATATTATTTTTGCAATTTTATCTTTTATTAATCCTTTTAATTGCTAAAAATAAAGTACAAAATGTTGAATTCTCTATATGAAATTATTGATAGTGATGAGCCACTCTATTTTATTATTGACTTTGATTTACCACAAAAAGTATATGATAGCATTAAACTCAAACTTAAAGGTAAAGAGATACGAGATTTACTTATCAGTGCTATTACAAAGTATGTTTAGAGATATTCTTAAAGTAGGATCCTGAAACTATAACCATTGCTAGCAGTAGTGATATGAAAAAAATGTCTTACCATATCTCGACTACTAGTATGAGACTTAAAAATATTACACAGGTCGCAATATTCACTGAGCTTGTTCGTAAAAAACTTCTAGTGTTCCTCTAGGAAAATAGTATTATAGATAATATTGCAAATAAACGTTCATTTTTCTTGTGAATGCGTAGTTTATCCAAATATAATGAAAAAACAAAGGAGCACATTCATGTGAAAAAAGCAATGCATCCAAAAGATGGAACCATTTTTAACTTCATGATTCGCCTGCCTAATAATGAATCAAAAATCACAAAAAAGTCCTCTCTTAGTTATTCCAGAACTAGAAGCTAAAGGGTGTAATGATACTAATGGTAAAACAATTCAAAAGGAATTTGATTTTGTAAAAATATTACTCAGAGATAATTGTGTCGAAGGATATACTCTTTCACCCTCTCAGATATTATTCTAGACTTGTTCCCATTAACTCACAACTCCCTATCACATTGCCCATTATGTGATCAGAAGCATAGTAGTGAAAATACCTATATTATACAAAAAGATAAAACATATAAATTTTATTACCACTATGCCAATCAGGATTAGGAACCTGAAACGCAAAATCTTTCAAAAAAACTTACTATTAATGAAACTGTTTTAGATCGAGAAAAGAAACTTCTAAGTCTTAGAAAATTAGACTGTTTCAAAATATCAAATCCTAATGATCACTTCATTTAGGGTGATCTAATTAACATATGTGGTACAAAGAAAATTCACTCACAATGCTGTATACAAAGTCATTCAAGCAACAATAGCATGCATTTAAACTGATACAAAATTATGAGTATTAAAACTTAAAGATTCCGATGGTAATCTTTTCTTTAAGATGTCATCTAAGCTCGAAATTATTAAGTATGAAATTAACTTAATTGAGCTAGAAGAAAAAGTGATAAAATTAGTAAATTTAGTAGATCAGGCGGTTATAAAAGGGTTAATTCAATATCAAGGCATTGATTTCCTCCTATACTCACCATGTTGCCTCCCACTAAATATAAAGTTTTTCAACCTCTTCTTGAATTTTAAAGAACCTATCATTGAAATAGATTCCACTCTTATTGAGCTAATAATCTGGTATATAGAAAATGTCTGATATAATAAAAATAAAGTTCTTTCAGAGTATGTTTTCAATTGGTTTGCATATCTTGTACAATATCCTGATAAAAAACCTGATACTATTTTAGTATTACGCTCACCTTCACATTCTGAAAAAAATATTTTGACAGATTTTATTAGAAAGGAAGTACTAGGGTCAGAATTATTCTTTGCGACATCAGATCTTAGGAAAGTATTAGAAAGATTTAATAGTTGCATACAAGCACGAAAACTTATCCTTTTAAATGAGACTGGAATAGCCTTTACTAGATAACGCTTTTATAAGAGCATTATCTAGTTCTGCTATAATATTATCTAGTTGTGAGTAACTATTACCTAGTTATGAGTATATTATTACCTAGTTACTGTTTTTATTGTTTTGTGGCCGTTTTATTGCTTTATTGATATCCACTTGTTTTTATTGCTCTGTAACCAGGGTTGTAAAATTATCATAAGATTCGGGATATCTGTGTAAGTTACATAAGTTACATAAGTTACGGTAAGTTACTAGTTACATATTCCAAATTTAGAAATCTCATAGTTTATTTAAAAAAAAATATTTTTTTCACGGGTTTCTTTAAAAAAATAATAATCGTTTTATTTTTTAAAATGTAACTAAATATTGAAATAAAATTTTACAATCAATTGATTATCTTCGAAATTGTGGTAAATATCTTAATATGGTAAAGAAATTGGAATTTTCACTATATTAAGATTTAATACTACCTTTTTGATTCAAAAATTTATTCCTCTTTTTCTAATTTTTTGAATACCGCAAGTAAAAAAATGCCAAGAATTAAAGGAAATTTTTGGAATGAATTTGAGCAAATATCAAATGAAAATAATGAAAGTTCTGAACAATAGCGGTGTTTACATTGTGGTCAATAATGGGTTAAAAATGCAAGTTGTTTATCCAAGCATTTAGAAAACTATAAAAAGTATCAGGATAGTTTAAATCAATCTAAACCTTTATTTTACCTTCACCAACAACAAAACGATGTAAAATAGGACAACAAACGACTCTTAATGGATATGCATATTCTTTTAGTCAAAAAGATTAAGAAGAAATGGAAAAACTTTTAGCGTGTGCCTTTTATTCAGCTGGAATTTCTTTTAATATAATTGATAATCCTGATTTTTGTATATTTCTTAAAAAAGCATGT
>CAJVPP010001662.1:0-18621 GCA_910592005.1 Funneliformis mosseae | reverse complement strand
TTTAAAAAAAATTTAATAGATATTATTAATTAACTTTAAGAATTATGAGGGGTCGGATACTTATGACCGCTACTGTAATTATTCATTCCCGATTTGATCAACTAAATATCGATCTGAAAAAAGAATTTCTGTTACAAATCCTTTATTCTTGGAAATTTTTAATGTCTTCACAATTTTTATCAAAGTTAAGTCAAAATTACATTGAATTATTGGAAGATGAGGAATATTATGATGTTACTTTGGAAGTTGGGGAAGATCCTGATGTAAAAATATTCCGTGCGCACATGAATATTTTATGTTTCCGTTCTCCGTATTTACGACGTACTTTGACTTTGAATGAAAAAAATCATGATGATGTCTTGGCTCATTTGAAGTTGTCTAATATATCTCCGGAAACCTTTCAAATTATTTTAAAGTAAGTATATGGATTTTTAAGTATTAAATACGTATTTTCTTACATACTTTCTTTCTTTTAATAATATATAGATATATTTATGGCGGCGTTCTCACTCTTAATTGGCAAGACGTTTCGGTAATTTTTAAAGTTTTGATAGCAGCTGATAAGCTTCTCCTTCAAGAACTAGTTGATTATTTACAAACGTATTTAATTGAAAATGAATCCGAATGGATGGAGCAACATTTTGAATTTACTCATAAAGCGAGTTTTCAATCAAGTAATTTATTAGAAATTCAACAATTTTGTACGGATTTCTTGTGAAAAAATATTTGAATCACTTCCTGAAAAATCTTTAATATCACTCATTAAAAGAGATGATTTACAAATGAGAGAAGCGAAAGTTTGGGAACATGTATTGAGATGGGGTCTTGCGCAAAATCCTACCCTTGTTTCAGATCCTGCTACTTGGAAAAATGATGATTTCAAAGCGATGGAAAATACTTTACAACGATGTTTACCTTTAATTAGATTCTTTAGTTTATCATCTAAAGAATTCTCTCAAAATGTACGACCATATAAAAAGCTATTAAATCCTCAACTTTATGAAAATTTGTCAAATTCTTACTTGGATCCTGATGTTGAGCCATCTTGCGATATTTCCTTTCCTAGGAATATTAAATTTGATGGGATCATTGATACAAAAATTGTTAATTTAAATATTGTTTCAACAATTTCAAGATGGATTGGTAAAGTGGATTTTAATAGTAAATTCTCTCATTTACGAGAATTATATTTTCCATTTAAATTTGAATTATTACTAAGAGGGAGTCGTGATGGATTTACTCTCAAAAAATTTCATGAATTATGTGATCATAAACCCATTACTGTTGTATTTATTAAAGTAAAAGGAACGGAAGAAATTATTGGTGGATATAATCCTATAACATGGAAAACAGATCATAGTACTATGGGTACTTATGGACAAACTAAGGATAGTTTTATATTTTCTTTTAAAAATAAGGATAACTTTTTTAAGGATGCGATTTTGAGTAACGTAAAGAATATAGGTTATGCATTATTTTATCATCATCTCAGTGGACCATGTTTTGGAAATACAGATCTTTTAACGTTTGAATCAACAGATTACACTCAATTATATTGCAAAAAGTCTTATTATGAAAAAAAGATAAGGGATACCGAAGGTAAATTCTTTATAGATGATTATGAAATATTTCAAATAATCAAGTGATAATAAATATAGTTCGTATTAAAATGTTATATCAGTAAATTGCTAAGTTGCTAAAAACCTTAATTATATTAAAGCCAATTTGATTCTGTCAGATTCGGAATGCATGCAATAAAAAAGTAACCTAAACATTTAATAAAATAATAATTTATATCTTTAATTTGGCTTATTTTTTATTTTATTTTATTTTATTTTTTTTTTTTGATGCATTCTTGCTTGGATATGTTTTCATTTTTTTCACTTCTTTAGACAAAGGAATATGCTAAGGATCGAAATTTTCTTTTTCTCTCAAGAATAGGTATTTGATTTTCTCTGTCAAGTTGATGCTTCAATTATAAAGAATAAATTATTTAATTAATTATTATAAGAATGAAACATAAAAAAAAATGATTGATAAAGATTATTTACTAAATAACCCGAAAGATATTGCCTTGAGACTAACAATGTTCTAGAGCATTACGTTCTGCACTTGAAACATCCGTTAGTAAAACCATTGAATAAATTATTGGTCCGCATCAAAGGGTGGGAGAAATGTTTTTATAAATGTTTGTTCAAATGATATTTTAAGTTCTTCCGAGTAATAAATAATTCCAAATGTGAGACCCCGACTATTGAAATCCTGATCAATTTCCTATCTTAAAACAAAATATCTTGAGATCTTGTATCGTTTGTTAGATAGAAATTATACCACCCGCCTTATGCGTTCTCAGATATAATAAAATCTATTCTCAAAGAACACGTTTAACAACATATAATCGGCAATTATTAATTTTTACTGGGAGTATCAATATTATTTTGATGATATTCTTTCATGATGAATGATTTTAAATTATTAGTTATCCTTGACTTTTAAAGTTAGTATCATGGAGAGACACAAAAATTTTATGATGGTATTGCAATGATTATGTTGAATGATAAGAGAAACTCAATTGCAAAAGATTATAAAAAAAAAATTTCGAAAAATAAAACCTAATCTTCAAAATAAATAAATTTCAAAGCAAAGTGTAAAACCTTTAACGAAAATAATTAAGTAATAACGCACTATGTCGTAATTAGTACACAACGAAAATCAAACAATCATTTCGGGAACCGACAAATTATAATCCCGACAAGCCTAAAATACCGAAACATTTGAACCCGAATGATCACATGATTTCGAATTTCCGACCGAAGTTCGAAATCCCGATATTTTCATAAATCTCAATATACGTAGTAAAAAAAATTATGCCACTATATACAAGTTTAACCGAGTTTTTTTTTTATTAGCAATAAAATTGCGTTCAATTTTTTATTATACTTCAATTTAAATCATTGCTTTAATCAGATTTAGTATAATCAAATAAAACATAAATTTTAAACTATTATTTGCTAAATATTATTTTTTTTTTATTATAAATGGAATGGAACAAAACCGCCCAGATTCTTTATAACCAATAACGTATGATACCTATTATTCGATACGATATATGGGACCTTTGTAATAAAAAGATAGAAAGGAGAGAAACTACCGAAAAAAATATAATTACCTTTATATGCCAAAGATAATTTAACTCTTTTTTATTTTCTGGCAGTTTCCCTATTATGTGAGCGTTGTATATATTTTTTATCTTTGATAAATAAAGAAAAAAGATTATGACGATTTTTAATGACCGAGAAAATCGTTCAGTGATGAAGTTTCTTCGCGAGATCGCGCTTAATTTTTCGTTATAGTTAAGCCAATTAACGGAAACATTATATATCAACAAGTTTATTTGTTATGAATATCAAGCGGGGGGCAAATCCGATGTGCTTCTTTGTCAAGTTTAAATTGTTTAGGATCTTGTTTTACGAATTTAAGTTCTTTAAGGAAAATCCCCGTATGGAAAGTCTTTTGACTTTCCGATACTCCATTTATCTGTACTTAAAAATTTATTTTTATATTCAACGTGTTTCATTAAATTTAACTTCATTTAAATTTTTAAGTCAATGGAACGAAAGCTTTATGCTCCAGACCATTATACACCAAAGACGCATCGCACATATTTTTGAATAATCCGAATTTTTGCATAATAACAATTTGTATGTAGCCAATTCCATCAAAAGATAAAAAGTACGATAACAATTTTATGTATAAAATTATTTATTTGATTGTTTCCTTTAAAGAAATTTAATTTAAGACACAAAGAACCGGTTTTCTTTTTCCCGTCGACCTTTTTGTATCCAAATCTTTTTTTTTAAATAATTACATTCTCTACCTACTTCAGCACAATTTTTGATTAACGGTTTTTTATTTTTTATCTTTTATAGATAATATAATATGGGTTGATTGCTAGGAAAATCAGGTTCCGGGAATTTTTTATATACGTTTTAAAATTCTAAAATTGTATTTTAATATCAACATAATTATTACAATATATGTATTCTTTAATTATTTTTTTTTGCAGAATAATTCAGACGATTTTAATGCACGTGTCTTAATAAAAAAAAATTATAATCCCAACTCCTTCTCTTTCTTGATGTTTAATACTTCCGATACTCGAATTTTAATTTCTTTCTCTTTAATAGCCAGTTCTCGTAATTCCAAGGCTCGTATTTTCACTTCTCTCTCTTTAATGGCCAGTTCTCGTTTATAGCCGTTCATTTTTTGATGTCACCAGTTGTCAAAGTCTATTTGGCAGAGTCCTGCTTAAAGTAGGATGCATAAAGTAAGTTTATTTCGGCAGGAGTTTAATTCATCTATTTTAACCGGTTAAAAAATATCTTTAACCGGTCAACATGTTAACCGTTTTAACCGGTTAAAAATTAACCGGTTCTAACCTCTAATTTTAGGATATGAATAAACAACTTTTATATTAATTTGACAGGTTTAATGATAAAAAAAAATCCTACGAATAAATAAAAAATACACACCGGGATAAATAAATATATAGGGAAGATTAAAGGATAAGAAGTTGAAATTTTTGTGAGATGAGGGTGAGCTCCAGTTAACGAATATTTTAACCGGTTATTAACCGGTTAAAGATTTAGTTCGGTCCAAGGATAAAAAGTTGAAATTATTGGGTAAAGGATAAGAATTTGAAAATTTAATGAAGTGGGGAGTATTTATAATAAAATCAAAGACGCGTAATGTGTGACATCACACATACTATAGATACTGATCTACTAAATAAATTATTTAAGAGTCGCGCTATTAGAAATTTGCTGATAAATCAATCGATTTCTTATTCCGTTTGAAAGACTTTGGTAAGATAACATTAAATACATTAACAGAAATGAATTTATTGTAGAAGACGGTAAATACTAAATTATGAAAATATTCTTATTTACTATAAAACCTCCTGTGATTCATTTATAAAAAGTAAACATTCCAGTGTACTAGTTGCAATCCTTTGATAATCCGAGCAATGACACCCCTTTTTACAGGTCAAGAACAATGTGGCTTAAGTGCCCATGAAGATGGTAGACATCATTTGTATGAGTCTTTCTTGTAAGCTTTTTATTGTTAGAATTGACTATTTACATTTTATTTCATTGGTTAAATTTTTTAACACTTCATACTAAAAATTTTTTATTTTCAATCAAATGGTGATTTCATTTTTCTAAATACCTTGTGCGAAGACCCGCTATCTCTTTTCAATTTACGATCTTTTAGCGCTTCAATAATGAAAATTTAAATGCAATTTTGGATGTAATTGAACAATGGGTGATCCTTATTTTTTGGCTCTCGTAGGGTATATTTGTAAATGAAAATTTTTTAAAAAAAATTCCTTAGGAATTAATTTTAAATAATCAATTTCTTACAGGTATCTATTAGTTGGAATTATTGGAGAGGCGATTACAATGATTTTAGATTGAAAATCTTTATAAATTCAAAGGTATCCGTTTCGATTTATTATAATATTATATAATTACATGTCTACAACAAATTAGGGATTGGATTTGATTCAAAAAAATAAAATCGATTTAATCGCTAATAATTGTTTCTCAAGATTCGAAAGATTCCAATTCATCAATTCTAATCGATTTTTTATTGAATAGCGATTTTTGACGCGGACATCAAAATTTTATTTACAAAAAAAAAAAATAAATAATTATTTTTCGAAAGTCATTTAGTTTTCTATTTAGCTTCATATTCTTCAAAAGGAGGTAATGTATAAATTTAGCATTCTTTTTATTTTATTTTTATTTTATTTTATTTATTTTTTTTTGTAACTTCTTTTTTTACTAGTGTTCGAATTTGTTTTAATAAATTATCGTTTCAGATGTACGCTGCTATATGTGTATTTTTTATTTTTTTTAATTTTTTGTTTTTGATCGCAATGATTATTTTGTTATTAAATATTTTTATTATTTTACTTTATAGGTTTTTTTTATAAACTTTTTTCCTCAAAATACAATGATATATGTTGGTGAATGGTTTAAATTACGTCCTAGGTTTTATCCACAAATACTGGTGTCACTAAAATTCAATTTTTAATTTTCGAATTATTCGATTTGGTTAGAAACAATTCCAATTCCTTACGACAAATGGCTTTTCAATCTACACGAGAAGGAAATATTAACTATAAAGAGGTAAATTTCTCGTACATTAATTTTACTCTTAAAGGCAGATTCGTGTGATAGAAGAGTACTAGTCTAAGAAACCGCTAAGAGGAACATATATGTTATAGTCGAACCGCCCATGTCAACTGCCACTTCGAGCCGTGAACAGGAATTGCTTGACCGAATCACATCGTTAGAGGAATCACTTAACAAGTCTGTTTATGGCACGTATAAAATAATGGGGAAGGTCGAGAGGTTTGCAGAACAAGCATTTTCTAACAAATCATTATATTGCAGAGTTAGACGTCGTCAGCTGAAGGCTTTCAATTGGACAGTGAATATTGAGCACGCGACATTCCAAGGCCTCAAAGATTGGTATACGTGAAATGTACTAATCACTCAAAAATGGTGGAGCGGTATTAAACCTCATTAATTATTGGATAGATATACATCTAGGAACGATGCTTCATTTTGAGACATATAACATTTGATCGTGTCAGACTATAGCCTTAAGTTTAGCGTGTACATAGAGACTCCATCAAAAGCTTTCTTGGAATGATCATTTCAAAAAAGTCTATCACACCTTTATAATATTAACAGTGACCCGAATCCTGACATTGATGTGTTTCCTGTTTTATTTATGTGGCTCTGCTGATCTAAATAGCTAAAAGTCCAAAGTCGTGGTAAAGCACTTAACGGCTGAATTAAAACTTCGTCAAGATGATACTCCTCTCAACAAGGCATATGAGACAACGGAGACTATTTATTCTTACTATTATCTGACAACCGGGGTCTCATTATATAAAGATAATTTAAATTCATACCGGAAAACTATCGAGGGTCGAAATGGACAAGGTAACCTTGCTTATGCAATAGAGTATCATTCGACTGGTAGGATCCTTGGTATATTCTTAAGAAAAAATATTTTATGAAGGGATTCGCCCAGATGTCTGTCAGGTCGTAAACGCAAAGTCAATGAAATAACGAGTAGAGAGGATGTGAATAAGGTGTTTGGAATTTTTACCGATGCATCCAAAAGATATTTTATGGAATGTGCCCTAGACTTTTATCAATAAGATTCCTAAGATCACGCTGTTCTTTTTCCAGTGATTCGGATGATAATTATGATTTTTGGATTGTGTATATTAGGTTATAAGGTAATGTAAGTCAGTTATTATTCATTGTATGCTTAGTCTCATATAATTGCTAATCAAAACTTACCTTTATGAGGATGAGTGATTGAATTCACATTGATTATCAGCAGTACTGGAATGTCGATTCTAAGGATTCAGATGCTACAAATTCTCTTCGTTCATTGTTGATGATAGCTATAATTGATATGTGAATCTTTCTCAAAAAGTGATGACAAAAACTGTGAAGAATTTTCACGATCAGCTGGATAACCTACTTATTTCCGAGAAAGCCGATCACTAATAACTTTTTTCAAGAAAAAGAGTTTCGTCAGTTGATTTTTATATACCTTGCGTAATATATGCAAAACTAAGCGAAAAATTTAACTTACCATTACTTTTTGCGTCAAAATTAATCAAACAAGTGGATATTTGGTGCAGTGAAATCGGAGGATATAAAAATCAGAATGAAAATTTACCAAAACGTATCCTAGGGTAAAATTGTGGGAGCTTGATTTTTCTATGATAAATTCCACAACTAATTTTGTTTCGGATTCTTTTGCGATATAAGCCTTATCTTCTCCCTCTGATGTCATAATTTGCCAGGATGATGAATCACAAACTTTTCAATATTTGCAAATAAAAAATCGGATTACCATTTTTCGTATATGTTTACATCCCACCAATGCCACGGAAACTGCTAATATTTTTGATCTTGAAAATCGTGATCGGCAAATTAGTGGATTTTCATGTTTTGCGACGATCAACTGCAGAGGAATCGCGTCATGCAAATCATCAGGTTTGGCAATGCAGATTTTTTTAGTGGAGATAGGAGTATGATAGAAAATTTGTATTATTAATCCTTCATAACTAGTGCTGGGTTTTAAGCATACTCGAAAATTTTCTTTATATACAGATAGTAAATAAGCGTCTTGGTAAATTTGAAAAAATTTTAATGTTTTATTTTTTTTTGTTGTCCATTAATCCAAATTATATTTTTTTTTATATCTTTTTACACCAGGATTTTCACATACAAGCGCGAATTGTGACTACATCTTTTATTTGATATTAGATTGGTTCTGTCAGAAAAACTCAATCCACTGGAATATTGTTGCTTTATTAAAAAAATTATTAATTAATGTTTAATAATGATAACTTTTTTTTTACCTGCAATTGCAAGATATTCTCTATTCATTATGGAAATATATAATCAATAAATTAAATTATATAACATACATTTGATCCAAAGAAGAATATCTTGGTTTGTACTGCAAAAAGAGCATTTAAATATAATTCCATCCCATTTGGTTGATATTATTTTTTTATGTTTTGCAAATTATGTATGATCATAATATTTTCTACTAAATTAAAAATAATAGTTGGTGTATAGATGTTATAAATATTACGAACTGTTCCTTTGGTATATCAAATAAAACTTTTAATAATAATAATTAAGCTTTTCCAGTTCATTCTATTACTTAAAAAGAAGTTTAACATATCAAAGTCGCGTAAAGTAAAATGAAAAAAAATCAGTTCACTAGATCATCCAGGTCGAGCAAAACTATGACCATGAGCTCGATCAGCTCGAAGCATTATTCTTACCTTTATATTGCAAAACGCTTTATTTTCAAGTCTGATAACGAAATGTATTTTGTAACCTAAATAATTTCTGCTATAAAAATGTGCAATTAAACTATCGTTAAAATTTTATTTTCATACGCATCTTTTTGTATGTTTCATTTGGAATAATTTAAGAAAATACATTGTCGTAGTTAAGTGATAAGAAAACTTTTGCTCATGTTAGGATAAAGTTTTGATCGATGTTGATCTCATCTCAGTTAAACTTATAAAAACTATTTAGACAATTATGATATACCAAGATTATTTTTGAAACCACAGTTAGCCCTCAATTCATTTTATTTGTTATTAATGAAAGTTTTTATTTTAACTGAATTATTAGTAAAATCATTATAAATAAATTCAATCGATTTGGTAAGTTAAGGTTTAAAAAAAAATACCACTTCTTTTATATGATAGTACGCGTTCACTTTGAAACATGTAAATTATATCGATCTTTGAAATCTATCATTGGACATCATATATGATCTATCTAATAAGAAACAAAAGAAATTATGAGGTGCCGTCCTGTTCAAAAGTCCGGATTATTAGATCCTAGATATTTTTTTCTTACATATTTTATCTCAGATGCATCAAGATCCAGATTAAAATACATATTTTTTTGCAATTTCCTCGAGGCCAAATGACAGGTCAAATAAACTCACATTGCATCATTTTGTTAATCATTTAATCAATCAATTACATTATAATATATTATAGTACTATTAGAAAATAAAAAATTTATTATTGGCTTCTTTGACCAGCGTCTCACATATGACGTATTTTAATAATTAATCACATGTTTCATGCAATCTAGTTTATATTATTTAATTTTTTATGTAAATTAACAACAAAGATGAATTGTGATATAGTAACAATGCTAGATATGGTGTAAAAGCCTTGAATTCGAGTACTACTGTACCAATCTAAAAAAAAATATCAAAAATTTTTTTTATTTATTATTCATTCAGCCCAGGTGATCAGACAATTTCACTCTTTTTTACAAAAAACATTTTCTATAAACTCAACATGGCTTTAAAATTTTGGAATTTTGGCATATTTATAAAAAGAAGGTTCAACACATCACGTCTTTTTCAAATAACTGTCACAATAGTAATATCTGGTAAAAAGACCATACTTATTATAAATACACTTATTAGAAGTATAAAAAGAAGGAATGGTCTTTTCGTGTACTTACATAACATATTTTAACATAAATAAATGCAAGACTTAGAGCAGTTTTGAAAGTTCAGCTTTAGATGATGAAATTATTCTATATTTACCTATTAAAGAACTAATGTGATTGCAGTTATAGCATAAAATAGAAGAGTAATTAATTTTTTTTATTTATCTGAATAATTGCTTCATTTGAATGTTATTATGAGTTTTTTTAACATTACATTTATACTAATTATGCTCATCTTAACACCTATTTGAAATCTAACTTAATCCATAATAATTTATTTATGCTATACTTATCAAGCTCAGTTGGCTCATCATCATAACATTGTACTTGAAGAATTACTAATCGTCTCCCTAATATATCTGAGAGAAAAAAGAACAAACTATTTAACATATTTTCTGAATTCATTGCATTTGAACCCATATTACATAATGTACATTAGCTGATTCCAGGAAAGATTGATATCTATATTTATACAAAATAAATATTTTACCATTCTTTTCAATCGAAAGATCTTTAAAATGAATATGTAAGATGATATGAGTCATTGTATTATAAGCTCTAACAAGAATTTAGCAAAAAAAATTTTTCTAATATTGCACTGCACATTTTCAAGTGATGTAATACTTGATCATTTCATCTGATCTAGTCTTATTTCTCCTGTTATAATTTAACTGAAAACTTCAAAAAATTCTTTCAAGTATTCAGACTTGATTTAGAATATAATTCTAACACCTCATTAAGTAGAATTCACTCTTTAACTTCATCATATAGCATATAATATTTTATTTTTTTAACTATTACCATGCAAATACCAATAATTCTTTTTACATATAAGGTAGATTTTGAAACTAAAATTTTATAGCAATTTATTTGATGCTCATCTTCTTTATCTATACTGAAGTTTAGTTTTATATGCTAAAGTCATAATTCTCTTAAAAAAACCAATCCAATTTGTCAATATATAATAAGAAGAGCATCCAAAATTTTTATGCATTTTATGATTTGATTTTAATATAGATGTAAGGTTACTTAGATTTTATTAATTTCGTTAAATTTTGCACAAAGCAGATAAAAGAATTATTGATCAGGAGAGCTTACCTTTTACTGAATATATTTTATAATAGATTTATTATGTAAAAATAATTTTATTCTCATAATTCTATACTTAGCATATCACATGAAAAAATATATATACTTTATAAAAAACATGCTTTAATTTATTATTTATATAAAAAAATTACATATTACATTTCATACTGTTAATAAAAATATTATGATTCTTCAAAGATCTTATTTATAAAGAATATGTTGAGAGAGTTTGAATAAGAATCATGATTACAGAAATAAGCCAAGTACTTAAACCATTTCCTCTTTAAATGACATAATATTAGAAAATGATAATTTAGCAATATTTTAAATATATATATGATTCTTTAGAATAATATTATAAGAGCTATTTTATTAATCCAACTAGTTTTTATTTCGTAACATGCTTTATCAAATTTAAATTCTTTAATTTTCCATTAATATTAAGACTAATTATATTATTAAGGATGTTATCTACTGTAAGTCTTGAAATATTTTATTTGTGTAATTCAATAGTGTTAAAATTGAATTAGATCTAAAAGTTTTACTATAATATTTACCTTTATTATAAGTGGTAATTTAGTTCTTTTTTGTGAAAATAATTTCATTACTTCTATGCTTAAAGTTTTGATTACCTTCCTAATATTATAGAGAGAGCTAAATCCATTTCTTCATTCTCTTCGTTATATAATATTATATTATTTGGTTTCTTTAAAAAAATTAATATTAGCTAAATATATTCATAAAAATAAAGTAGTAGAATAGATAAAATTAAATAGATTTACCAACTGATCTTATGTAAAATCTATTTTCAATTCATCATATTCTTTTCTAACTTTTACCTACTTTTTATATTCAATCCAATTCAGAAAGACTTAAAACTTTTAACTTGCTCTTTCTAGATGCTCTTTCATATATTAAGAAAACTGAGACTAGGAAACTATACTTTTGATATATTTATGAGTTTTTAAGAAAAGGTTGTGATATGATGTAACTATATCAGTAATTTTAGGATAATTTTAATGTGATTTTTTTAGCGATAAATATTTTCACATTATGCATTAATCTTAAATGAATGGCTAAATTTATAACTGTAAATCTAAGCTTGACTGAGAACTAACAAAATAATCTTAGATTTTTAGGAATTAGTTTCAGAGCTAATCTTTCTGAAATAACAATTTCTGATTTTTATCATATTATACTTCAAGAAGAAAATTCTATTATCTTAATATATACATTATTTTTGCCTATTACAGTTGACAGTTTTTTGATATCTTTGTACCAGCTAGTGCTATAAAACTAATGTTATGCTTCTTGTACTTCTAATGCAATTTGATAATTTTAGAAGAAGACATTAAGCTTTAATCCTTAAATAATGTAACGTATAATTCTTGCAAACTATAACTATTAGACAGGGTGTTTGAGCAGTTTATTTTTTTAATTGCACAGTAAACTTTCAACAATTTGCATATTTCAACTCAGACAGTTTATCAAAAGTGTTTAGACTATTACAACATGCAGTGCTAATAGTTATATCAGTAAAATAATATGTTTATTCACGAATAAAATAATAAAATAAGAGAAAAGAAATAAAAGAAAATAATGAGATAAGAAAAGAAATGAATTACTAAAAACTAAAATGTAACACAGTAGACCAGTTGCCTCTAAAACTACTAAAACTACTTGTTCAGTTCCTATCTGTCTCTCTCTTTATATGAATTAAAAAGCTATCTATTTATATAAAATAATTTACATATATAAAGATATAACTAACATGTCTACTATGTCAACTATGTCTAATATATTAACTATATCTAATATGTCAATTATATCGAATATGTCAGTTATGCCACATATGTCTGACATATCACATATATCACTTATGTCAAAGTAGTCAATCTTCTGCACTACATAAGCTACGTCACATTTACCCGTTCACAATAATAAGATGATGATACTCAATTATCAGCTCTTTATTAAGAATTCTCTTAGTTATCTGTATGCATCTAGTCTGGAATTTGCAATTTTTCTTAGATTTTCTTTCCATCTAAGACTGTTTTAATTTTATATTTCTTTTCACAAATTTTTTTTAAAGTTCAGAAATCTTAGCATTCTTCTTTCTAAGATCAGTAATCTCTGTTAAAAGTTTAGAATTCAATTCTCTCAATGATTAATTTCTAAGATCCTAACCTAAAAGTTAAGTTATTTTGTTATTGTAATAGAAAAATAACTCAAATATCACTCTCTTTAGTATTATTTATTGAAACCCTAAAATAAATTACTCTGATTCGTTAAAAAAAAGAAGAAAGGGAAAAAATAATAAAAATAAATAAATAAAAAGAAAACTAGACAATTTCAATACCTCGATCTTATTTATATTAAATAAATATTTAAAGTAAAGGTTAGACAAAACCCCATAAAGAATTCTAAACTATAATAAATCCCTCCTAAATTAGTCTCACTTAAATTATTAACTATAAAAGATAACATATAACAAGATTAATAAAATAAATTATTTAAGCATTGAAAAATGGTGGATATTTTATATAATAAGATTATAGAAGAAAAGATTTATATTTGTATTCATATTTTTTTTAAAGTATAAAATATGAAATATAAATTTAAATCAAAATATAATGCATGATATGAGAGAAAAATAATGTTAAGTAATAAAGAGTAAAAAGGTTAAATAAACATGTGAATATAAGGTAATGAATATTTGTTTAAAAGTGTTATTATACTAATCACATAAGATCATACTTTAATTTAATATTATAATAATAAAAAGTATAATAAAAATATAATTTGTTGTATTTGATATTTAGCTGTTAGCAAAAAAATATCAGTGTATAAAAATCTGTATGATACTAATAGACTGAATTATATTAGAAGAAGAAGATAAGAAAATAAAGAAAATATTTAATCTAAATTAATTTTATCCAATTTATTTAATTATTTGCCAAAGTTATAAATATTATTGTTAGAAATGTAAAGTTAATTTTGTAAAAAATTATAGCAAAATTAATTGATTAATATGCTATTTTCAAGTTGTATTAATTGTATAAATTTTATTAATGTCGGCGTTTTCAAAACAAAAATTTAATTTATTAAAATAAATAATATGATTAAAAAATAAAAAAAAGCTTAAGATGTTTAAATTCTAGAAATTTAAAATTTTTGTTATTTTATAAACATTTTATTTATCAACATCTATTGTTCTCCTAAATTATCTATTCAGACTTCTTATCTAAATAAACTTACTTTAAAAATTAATGCTGCATTTAACTCAATCTTGATCTATTAACAAATTCTTTACAGTAATCTTACTAAAATAAATTATTAAAAGAAAATTCAACTGAATTTGATTTTTATTAAAAAAAAAAAGTAATGTTCTTTGATTAACTTATATTCTTATGCTCTTCTTCTAAAATTTTAATAAGTTTTATGAACTTCTACTTATATAAGATTCAATTCCAAAATACTCTTGTGAAGTTGCATTATCATTAACATTATTATAATGATCTTTAAAAAATAATTAAAAGAAAACTTACTATCTAAATTAAAAATCTCTATCAAACTAGCCTTTAGGTTTATTACTTGAAAAAAAATTCTATATAAATATTGAAAAATAAAAAAAAAGTTAGTCAACGAAAAAAGTATATATTATATATAAAAAAACCTTATTTAAACTATTTTAAGTTTTTGTTCTAAACTAATTAGACTAATGTAAATTTGAACTAAGCTAATATTTATTAATTACTGCAAAGTAATAAATGAAAATATAAACTAAATTATGAAATTGAGGAAAAAACTGATTTAAACTTCTAAAAGTAATATGAGAAAGGGAAATTCTAAACTTCCAGTCATCCATTTCAGAGGACATCTAAGTAGCTTACTAATTGCTTAACTACTTTAAAGAATAGGTTACTAGTGGCAGAAAATGAGTACAACTTAAAATAGAAGGATTTCTGTTCATATTAAATTAAGAATAATGTCATTCCATTCTAAAAGAGTTGCCAATACTTATATTTTAATTTATGTGTATTTTTCTAATTACTAGTAGAAATTTTTTTTTTGAGTGATAATAGTGTAAGAAATTTTTTTTTGATAGAAAGAAATTATATTAATCTTTGTTTTATAAAATTTATATTAATCTTTTTATTCACATACATGACGTTATGATATAGACCTTTATTAAATTTATAATATTTTATATTATTAGTAAAAATTTGTTTTGAATAAAATTTATCTCAAAAATAATGGCAAAAAAAAGTGAAAAAGTTTATCTAAAATATTTCTTATGATTTATATTTTTATTTATAAATTTATTATTTTATTAAAAATTTAAATAATGTGAATAGTTAGAGTATCTGAAGTATTTAAATTAGTTGATTAATCATATTTAAATTTTAGCCAATCACAAATTGATATTATGTTTATCACATGATCTGTAGATCAAATGTAAGCAGACACCACGTGTATAGTTTTAGCTCTAACCAAAAGTTTTCTACACTTACATTTTAAACAGTAAATAATATACTATTGTATTCAATTCTTTTATTTATGTATTTATAAACAATTTTATAATGTAAGCAGAAGGTTTTTATGAATAATTATTAAATAAAAATGATGTAATTTTAACAAGTATTTATTTAATAATATCAAATTAATTAGTATTGTCTTAATATTAGCACTCTACACTTTTGTTATATCAATATATTAAACTAAATAAATGTCAAGTAATAAATTTTAATTAATTAAAACTGTAAAAATTACAAAACTATTACATAAAATTGAATAATAAAATACTAATAAAATTGGGAATTAATTATAAATAAAATTATAAATGCAAAAATTATAACGTTAAAATGGTAAAATTAAATTATCATAAAGGTGTAAAAAAAAAGAATTTTAAAAAAAATGTATATCAAAGAAATATCATAAGAGTGAATGTGAATATTAAGCTGTTTTAAAATTTTCTGCTCAATAGATATAAAAAATAATTAAGCCAGCCTGATATTTTGAACATTTGTCATACTAATATCTTGATAACCTAGTATATTGATATTCTAGCTATAATAGCCTAGCAAATAATCATTAAAGAGACTAACTATAAATATCAAAAGTGATTCACATACTAAATTATGAAGATTTAGCTAAAATTACATTTAATCATAATAATACCTTTCAAAATAACATATATATAGCAAATAAGCAAAGAAATAATGAAAAAAATATTAATATTATTAAAATTTTATTATAAACCTTATTTATTATAAGAGTTATACTTCTATTTTATATTAAGGATTCCTAATTAATAATCTTTTCTAGTATAATTAAAAAGTCAAATAAATTTATTATATCTATTATAATAAATTTTATAATATTCTATTATGATTAATATTGCTTAAAGTAAATATTAATAAAATTATTAAAGGATAATCATAAAATTATTTAAAATTGTAAATTGTTAGTTATTGTGAACGGATAAATGTGACGCAGCTCATGTAATGCAAAAGATCGACCAATTTAACATAACTGATATATATGACATAGTTGATATAGTTAACATAGTTGATATATTAGACATATTCGTTATATTTTTCTATGTATTTTATTTTATACAAATAAGTAGCTTTCTAGTTCATGTAAAAGAGGAGACAGATTGAAATTCGACAAGATAGTTTTGGTAGTTTTAGGGCAACTGGTTTACCGCGTTACCTTTTGGCTTTAGTATTCTGTTTCTTTTCTTTCTTATTTTTCTTCTTTATTTCTTTTACCTTTCTTTTCTTTATCTTTATTATTATTTTACTTGAAAATAAACATAATTTACTGGAAATCTGTTAAATCGTAACTTGTTTTGATAATATAAATACTTTGATAAATTGTTTGAGTTAAAGCTTGTAAACTATTGAAAGATTACTGCTCAATTAAAAAGAATAAACCACTCGAACACTCCGTTTAACAGTCATAATTCGCAAGAATTACACGTTAATATTATAAATAACTTAAGATTATTTATTATTTAATTAAAAAAATAAAAAATTACTATAAACATAATATATATTTATAAAATTAATTTAAAAATAATTTTTCGTAAAAGTAAATTAGAAGGAAATTTATAGTAAATAAGCAAATAAATTTACTTGTAGATCTTTATAAATCTAAAGGATAATTTAATTATTTATATTTATTATTATTTAAAACTAATTATAATAATTTTTATAATAATTAGATAATAAGTTATTTTTATTGATTTTAATTAAAAAAAATATATTTAACAATTTATTATAAATTTTTTTTTAATTATTTATAATTATTTATATTTTTATTACAATAAAATTTAATTAAACTTCTTATTTAAAAAATATTTATTATTCTTTCAAGTGTATTGTATGCAAATTTATCTACAATTTTATTTAATAATTAAAATTATTTATAATAATTTTAAATATTTTTAAAACAACTTAGTAGTATTTTAAAGATCAATATATAATAAATTATTATGAAAAAAATTTAAATTTTAAACTTATATATCTTGCTATCTATTGATCTCAGAAATATAAATAATTATTTAATAAGTCTTAATGAAATAAATTTAACAAACTGATTTTTATTTTTTTTTATAATCATTTTTTTAAAGATACAGTAATGCTTATATTTATTATGAAAAATTCAAATCTAGTAAATTAATACATGAAAATCCTAAAAACTAGATACAAAAGTAGAAAAAAATAAATTGAACTGTCTAAAATGTTCTTGTAAGTTAAAAAATTTACTAGCTTTAAACTAACTGATCATCTTGCTATACTCATAAGTTAATAACTAATAAAGTTACTTTTAATATACAATAACTAGATTATTACTGCTCTTCTCTTTTTCTTAATAATAATTTCTATCCTAAATTTAAGTTTAATATAAAATAAGTAACTTAAATTATTGTTAAACTAAAAAAAAAACTAATAAAAAAATATGAACTTAATAATTTCTTATCTAAATTGCCTGATTAATTCCTAATTACAGTGACCTTCTGATATAGGAGTACCTATATTACTAAATTTCATTAGAGGCTCTTTAGTACTTTCAAACTTACATATTAAGATGTTTGTTAATTTAGATTATAATCACTAGCAAGTATTGCATAAAGCTTAAATCATACAATTATAAGAAATCAGAAAATTCTGCTAAGATTAGCAAATACTATGATATCAGAGATCTAAAAAGAATGTGATTATTTAGGAAGATAATTAAAAAGTCATCACATGCGATTAGTTGATCTAAAGTTATTATTAATACTCTAAATAATTCAGTTCAGTCCAAATTATAGGCTAATCCAAAACTGAACTGAAAATTTCAGTTCAGTTCAGTTCAGATTATAAATCTTAAAAATGTCAATCTGAAACTGAACTGAACTGTAAACTGGTAAAAATCTGAACTG
>CAJVPP010001661.1:0-18635 GCA_910592005.1 Funneliformis mosseae | reverse complement strand
TTTGAATTTTATAAGGATCTGAAACTTTTTTAACTTTTTAAATAATAAATAATGTCGATCATTTCCAAATTTAATGTTGATCATTTCCAAAATCTAATTTTAGATTTTTTGACTGATGTTACACAAATAAATGAGAATTTTTGACGGCCTAATTGCTTGCTTTGTTAATAAGATAATCGACTATAAAAATTTGACCAAATAAAGTTCATATATCATATAATAATATGAATCAAAAATCTCAATTTTAGTTGGTGGGATCCCGTAAGGTAATTTTAATAGCTTAGCCTATATAAACCTTATAATTTTCAATATAATAAAATATAATTTTTTTATTATTTTTATATATTATTAATTAATAATTCCTTATACATCATTTTTTATAAAAAATATGCTAAAAAATAATTCCTTATAAAAATATAAAGAAATGTTATACACAATTTTAAAAAATGTATACAAAACTTATTTATAATAATGAAAAAATGTATGCAAATTTTTATAAGGTTAAAGGATTATTCAAATAAATGTTAATTTTAATATATAATATGTAATTTAAAATTACTATTCAAAATCAAAAAATTTAAATATATAATAAATAAACTTAAAATCAGCTTAAAAATTAAAATTGATCTAGCTGATTAATATACATTAAGAATTGATCAAAATTCAGCTAATATTTGATCTATTTTATTTATAGCTAATTGTGATACTTTACAAATAGTATTTTCTATTAAATGAATTAATAGCAAAATATTTTTTTGCATTTTATCAGAATAAAATTTAATATTTTATTAATACAAATCGATTTAAAATATGATAAACTAGTATTATACAATCATAACTTTTTGAATAAAAATTAGGATTAATAATTTAATATTACATATTCTTCTTCACTAAAATAATACTGAATATTAAAAAACTTATAAATTTATATTTATGAATATATATTAGATAAATTGTAAATTGACTATATTAATAAAATAATATTAGACTTGAACTAGATAATAATCAAAATATTATTATTTGTAATAAATTTAGTCAAAATGTACAAATTTTTATATGATATAAAGATATCAGTAAACTAAAGATTTCAAAACTAATTCAATTCCTTTCAAATTAATTTATTTGATTTGAATTATTATACTATTTTTCTATTTCTTATCAAATAGCTTCTTAAATTCTAATATATTATAAGTATCATAGTATTTAATTATCAAATCTAACATTTCATTTAAAATAATTATATTATCAATTAAATGGTTTAAGAAATTTGTCAGAAAATATTTTACTATAAATAATATTTAATTCCTTAATATTTTATGAATTCATTTAATATTGGTAGATTTTATTAAAAGAAAATTTATTTGTATTTAAAAAAAACTTATAGAAGGCTGATTATCTATTTTTTACTTTAATACCATTATAATTTGTAATAATATCAATTTGAATATTAACGTTAAATATCAATTGACACATTAGCTTAAATTTAATTTTTTTATTATTATTTAGTAAATAAACTAAAAATCATTCAAAATTGATAAGTCAATTTATTCAAAAAATTTTCAAAAAAATATCTAATATTTTTTTTATACGTTAAAAATAGTAAAAACTGATAAATCTATTAAAACTGATATAATTTCTGAATAGAATATATTTATAATTATGTTATTATATTATTTTTATTCTTATAATTATTTATTTTATATTTATTATTATCAAAATATTTATTAGTTTTGTTATTATTGTCAATAATATTTTAATTATCATTAGTATCATTAATTTTCTTTAATTATAATTTTATATATAAAGGGTATAAAAATGCTTTGAAAAAGAAGCAGATTCTAACATTGTATTAAACACATTTTAATAATAATAATAATAAACAACAAAAATATTTTATAAATACAAAACATATTACTCTTATTCTTATAATCAAATAAACTCTTTAATTAATATTATGTTAAGTTGATTAAATTTAAGCTATAGTTATTATCTCTTTAACTTCAAATTATAGTTAACTTATTTGATGAAAAGATTAATATTAATAATGTTTAAAGTAAAATACTAAATTGATATAATAGATCATAATCTAATAAATAATCAGACAAATAGAAAGAAAGGTGAAGATTTAATATAATTTTGCTTTATCTATGATTATCTTCAATTAATTTTACTATCTTAATTAATCTTTAACACATATACACATACACATATATACTTCATATAATAAATATAAATACAAATTAGCTTTCTAAATTATATAAATCTTTATAAAATATGTAAGTATTTATAATTACAAAATATTTTTAAAATAAAACAATAATATATATAAATTATAAACTAGCAAAATGTACTTCTGGGATCTCTTGTTAAAAAAATTTTTTTGATAAACATAAACTAGACATATTCAATTATATAAAATTTAATTTTTTAAATTATATAAATATAATAATTTATTAATTTATTTTAATTAAAATTTTTATCACTGAAAAAAATCGATCAATCTAAAATTAAAATACTGATATTTAAGGAAACAATTAAAATGATTATCAGCTAGTCTGTAAATTTACTTAGTAAATTCACAAATAATATATTTTGAGCATCCTGATCTATCTATCTGTTTAATCTGAAATTTAATATATATATTATTTAGACCTTGAATTAGCATAATCTAAGTTTTATATAATTTCATTATATACATATACTTTTATCTCATTTATTTTTGTCACTTATTTTCTGGCAATATTATTATAATAATTATTTATTACTTTTATTCTGAAATTTTAAATAATTTTATTATATAGAGTTTTTGGAATATTACTATTAAAAAAGTTTATAAAAATCATAAATTTATTGATAAATTTATTTATTGTAGGCATGATATCATCGCCTCCTTTTTGTCACCTATATCATACTTCTTCCTTTTTCATTTTTCAATATATTCTAAGAACTTACTTAGAAATTTTTTCATGTGTGAAACCCTATTTGTCATATATATTAGTGTCATATGGTTTAGAGTTAGGTTAAAGTTAGAGTTAGGATTAGGGTAAAGTATATATATAAAGATGATATATAAGGAGTATCATTCTCATGATGAATAAATTTACTTAATTTTATTTTATTTTTACTTTTTTTTAAAAAATATAATCTATTTAACTATAAGTTTAGAATACATGAATATCCTAAAATAGTTTATTAACAAATTTTTGAATATTTTTATATATTTTTTTAAAAATGTTCTTAATATGTTAATAATAAAAGTTTAGAAAAAAATATAGCTATCAGAGCCTAATATTGAAATGCTAATTTTTTAAATATTAAAATACTAAAACTCTCTTTCTATTTCTTTTTGAGTAAATATTTTTTCTGGTTCACATCTTTTAAACTAAAAATGTTGATATTTTAAATATTAGGTAAATTTTAAAAATGAGATTTTAAAAATAATTCAAAATCATAATATAACTATTCATTTACATTATTATAGCAAATATTATGATTATAATTATTTTTAGTAAACTTTTTTACTACTTTTTAACATCATCTACTGTATTAACTCACATTTTTTAAAAAAGAGATTTAATATTACTAAAATATCTATCTGATAAAAATTTTGTGTATTCTAAAACTATAAAACTAATCTTAATAATTTCA
Organism: Funneliformis mosseae; assembly: GCA_910592005.1. NCBI lineage: Eukaryota > Fungi > Glomeromycota > Glomeromycetes > Glomerales > Glomeraceae > Funneliformis > Funneliformis mosseae. Next base: position 14,987 of record CAJVPP010001661.1, on the reverse strand, counting down.
AACATTTCTATTATAATTAATCAAGACTAAAAAAATAAAGAGAGATTATTTTATTTTGAGTTATACAATTATTCTAAATGATTTTTAAATGCTATTCCTTTGATAAAGTCTATTAAAATATTAAATATAAGACTAATAATTGTATTAGCTCCTTTTTCTGTAGAATTATTCAGAAATTTATCTTTACTAATTATATAATTTAGTTGTTATTTTTCTTTTGTATTATATACTTCAAAAATATATATTGCAAATGTTATTTTAAAATAAATTTGTTTAATATATTATGTTGAAAAAGAAACAAAAATATTTTATGCTTAATTATAATAAATATGAGCTATTTCTTTAGATATACTATTAGTTATAATATTATTATAATTGATGCTCTTATTTTGCTTCATCTTGATATTTTTTCAAATCTAATGCTACTTTATTTTTCATCGATATATTTGCATATTAAATATTTTTTTTAATATTTCATATTTATCATATTTATCATATAAATTTATACTAAATGTCATAAATTTAATATATAATGTGAAATTTTTCCAAATGAAATAAAGCTTTTGTATAATATAATTGAAGTGCTATTATTTAATTCTTTACTAATTATAACAAATTTCATATATATTAGTGTAGCTTTTTTTTAGTAAATAATAAAATAACTGCTAAAGAATCAGTTTGCATATGATGGTCTAGTAAGAGAGATTCATAGAAATTTGTATAATTAATAATAATATTATAAACTTCAGTTGATAATTTTTGATTAATTGTAATTTGTGATATTATTTTAAAAAGATTTTTTGTATTTTTGTGTTAACATTCTATTAATCCTTTAGTTAATAAATGATTTCTAACTACTTTTAAAATGATATCTATAATTCTAACAAGTTTAAGATAAGTATTTTACATAAAAAAATTTTAGAATTAAAATAATAATCAAAAATTTTTCTATTTTTTAGACTATTAATTATTTTTTCATTATTAAAAAAAACTAATAATTCTTATTAAAACAAAATCTATCTATACTTTTTTTAAATTTTAAAATTCTAAATGTCTTTTAAGAAAAGCTTTAAACCTAATTTTTTTTAAAATATTTTTCTTTTTTTTGTTATAATTAGTATAGGTAATAAAAGAAAAAAATTGTTATAAGTTATTAATAATTATATACATAAATTCAGTATATAAAATTTAGACCAAAAGTCATGTACACAAGTTATATTAAAGATAGAAAATTAATACATGTACTACATAATATTTCCATTTTTATAAATAACTTATTAATTTTTATATATAATTTATCTATTTTTAGTAATTATTTATGCATATTTTATATTATGTAATATGTATACAAAATATATATGTATATTGTGCACGTGAATTTTACATACTGCATAAATTCATTATAATATTATTCTAAAGAAGTATGTTTAATAGAAAGAAAAAAATTTTCTTAATTGTTATTATTATTAAAGTTAAATATTATAAGATAAAAGTTTATTAAACAATTTTGAAATTGAGTATCATACTGCATTTATGTTAAAAATAAACTTAAATTTAAGAGTTAAAAAATAAGATAATTTTATATTAATCTGTAATTTTCTTAAAAAATAAGAATTTCTCAAAGGTATATTTGCTAATCTATGACTTATGTAGTAAAATATCATTACTGATTTGTGTAAATTTGAAAATCTTTCTATTTTACTTATAATTTGACCTAAATTATAAGGAATCTAAAACTTATTTCATTTTTTTCTAAATCTTATTTAGAAAATTTAATATCAAAATTCCTTTATTAATTCAAATTTATTTTACTATCTATTATGCATGTTTTAAATAAAGTAATATATTAGTTTAATTATAATATATTTTATAAAATCAAAATATGATAAACATAATAATTCAAATCATCTTATATTATTTTACTTTATAAATTATTTTCCAAAATATTAAAATTGCAGTATTTTTATTTTAAAGTATTTTATAATTCAATTAAATCTTACATAAAAAATTAATCATTAATATTATTCATTCTGATAAAATTATACTGATAATTTTCATAATTTACCTTTTTTTCCATCTATGATATAATACTAAAGCTGAAATATATTTACATATTTTTCTAATAACCAATACATTATATAAAACAAGAATTTATATTACACAAATTTTCTTTCTTTTAGAATATTCATATATTTTATTTATAGTTAATCTATTTTAAAGAGATTCTAATTTATTTATAAATTAGCATTAAATAGTAATTTGATTTATGTAAACTGACTTTGTTTAATCTAGATAAAAGATCAAGGATTAATAAATTTTTACATTTAAATTAGATATTACATGATAAATTACATATAATAATATATATTACTCTAATATAATGTGTAAAATTCACATGTACAATATGTACATATGCATATTAAATTTTTTTGTATATATATTACATAGTATAAAATGTGCATTAATAATTACTAAAAATAGATAAATTATATATAAAAATGGATAAATTATTTATAAAAATGAAATAATATGTAATATATGCATTAATTTTCTATTTTTAGTACAACTTATGCATGACTTTTGATTTAAATTTTATACACTGCTCTATTACTATAAATAATACCACTATATAGATGAAACTAATCATGATTTAGCATTAATTCAAAATAAAAATTGGCTTTTCATCTTTAAAAAAATTTGCCAAATCTTTTTCATAAGGTTCTTTAATGTTTATCATACTTTACCATTATATATTTCAATTATAATATTATTGAAATACTGTTAATTTGTCTATTATCTTAAGCTAGTTTTAAAATTGAGTTAATGATATATAGCAGTGAGTTGTTATTATGTTCTAAAAAATGAAAAGATTAAATTAGTTCACATTACTTTTTTATTTATTAATACGAATTTTTAAGATAATGAAATATTACAAAAGTATGATTTTCAAATTAATGAATTAGAAAACTTTATATATTAACATTTTATTATAATCAGTATATTATTTTATTGAAAATTCATTATTTCCTATTTTTGATACAGCTTATGGCATTTGAAATAATAATGAAATGGTAAAATCATTTATTTAATCTAAATGTTTTTTTTGCTAAATTTGAAAAGTTCCTAAATTTATTATCTTTGATTTCTATTAGAACTAATTTTATAAATTTTTCAAAATCTTATTTGTAGATTTTGTAATATTAAATCTTGTCTAAAATGATATAATTCAAAGTAAAATTTACAAAAATCAGTTATCATCAATTGATTCTATAATTGGTGGATTTAAAATGACTTATAATCTAGTAGTACATAATCTTTAAATGTTTTAAAATTATCATTATCTTTAGATTTATCATCATTATCTGATTCACTTATGATATAGCCTTCTTTAGTGATAAATTTTAAAGATTCTGAAGGTTGATCTTTTATTTTAAGATCATCATAAGGATTTATACTAAATTTTGTGTATTTTCTTACACAATTCTGAAATAAAAAAGTAGAATCAAAATCTTTTTGATATTCATCATCAAATTTATGTTTGATTCTGAAATAGAACTTTGTGAATCTTAAATGAACGAACATTTTGTGAATGACAGAAATTCAAAAATGTTAAGCAATTTCATAAAATTTTGTCGATCTAATGATCGACATCTAATATAAATGTCATTTGCTATGATCGACATGTGACATTTACGCGTTTGATATATATAACCTAGTTATCAGAAACGAAGTATGGAATAACAAGTATCAAAAATTTGTATGAAATCTGAATAGAATAATATAACGAACAGCCCACATTGTTTGTTTATCACAACCAGCCTAAATAAATGATTGCCATATCAGCCATAAAACCGGTTCCATCAATAAAATAGGCGTTAACTTCTTGTTTAACCAACAGGAAATAGAAATGGCATTCATAAGAAACTTTCAATTTAAAAAAAAAGCATAATAATTGTATATAAGCCAATTTGGGTTATCTTAAACTACTTGTAAAATTAGTTGACAAGATTTCTTTCTTCTGGATGCACTTCCATTTTATGATCCGTGATTCCAAAGGTAGGGATGGGGACGGTTCTATCGGCTCCATTTCGGTTCCTCTTCGGTTCTACTTCGACTCTTCTTAAGTAAATAAAACTTTGAGCTTTAAGTTAATTTATACTAATAGAACATCATGTGATGATCAATTTAAAAAAATTTTTGACTGGTTATCAAACAAATTCGTCCTATTATTACCTTTAATTTGATGACAATCCGATTTTGAGCCGACTCTTGGAACCGGTCCGGAGTCGGTTCCGGTTCGATTTTTAATATTGGTTAAAAATGGTTTGTAACTCAGGAAAACCCAGAATATGCTGAAATTATAATCGGTTTCAGAACCGACTCGGAGTCGCTCTCTTTGAACCATCCCCATCCCTATCCAAAGGTCAACATTCTATTTTGATTTCTCAAAATGCGTCCATTAAATAACGCGGTTAGTTAAATTTCCATCTTTATCACTAGAGCCAAATTTTATAATTTGCGAGTTATGTTTAAGGTTTATTTACATTTGTTACGAATAATCCATGTAATAAAAAATAACATTAAGAAAGCACGTCGTGATATATAAAAAAAAAAGTAAATAAATTTTAAAGTAGATTCAAATGAATGTTTTGAAAACCTTCTCAAAGAACGAAAGTAGAATATTGCTAAACAAAAATTACCTGTTTTCTAAATCGACAGGTGTCGAAATCATATTCAATATAGTTAATGATTTTTTTTATTATTGTTCAGCTTATAAAAATGATCAATATGAAAAAAGCTAATAAAAAATCGATTATTAAATAAAAAGGTAAAATTACAAAAGGATACCTTATCATTTTAGAAAGTGTTTAAATTTTCGGGAAATCTTTACGAAATTATTTCGTCTGGCTTTTTTCACCAGAAAGAAAAGAAAATCTCACTAGTTTAGAGAATATTTTATTACATACCAATAGCAAATACTCATAAAACTACATAAATAACAAATAAAGTTTTCATTAACTTAGTAGAATCCCGTCGCGAATAACTTATTTAAACTAGTTATAAATCTCTTAATATCAGTTAAAGAAATTAAATTGTTATAAAAAATTTGCTCTATATTATTTACTTTGCTATCTATTTGGGTTCCGATGAATGTTATTTATGATTTTTTTTTGCCTTAAAATATTTATTCAAACATTCTTTAGATCCGTTATTCGGTTATTTCCATTTGTTCATATAAATATGCGAGTCTTTTTGGGCACAGATATTACCTTCTTAGCGGCAATCTTGTATAGATTCAATGCCTTCTCTTTATCAACATCAGATATAATCCCATGATCATAAAATATCCAACTTTATATTGAGCTTCTTAATGTTCTCGATTAGCCGATTTCTTATAAAATTCGAAAGCCCAGGTCAAATTTTCATCACACCATTTCCTAATTCATAAAATTCACCTAATATAATGCAACCTTATTGTCACTTTCCGCAGATTTATGATACCAATAATAAAGTTCATTATCTTATCATCAATTTAATATGACGATAATGCAAGAACCTCATGTGAATCACTATCCTTTTTCCAGCAGCTTTTTATATAACACAAATCCTTTCATGTGATTAATATCGGTTCTGATGCCATTAACATAGCAATATCCAAGTAGTAACTTTGCATCCAGGTCTCCTTGTTTAGCAGACTTTTTATAATACTTGAACGCTTGAAACTCATCTTTTACAATATCTCTTCCTAATTCATAACATTCACCTCATTGCAATTTCATCCTCTTTTTCTGCCGCTTTATTAAACCAATAAAAGGCTTTCTTTCTGTTCCTTCAACTTTTTTTTCATAAAGTAACCAAGATTATTTTGTGCGATTTCATAACCATATCGGCCGCTTTCTGATACCAATAAAAGGTCATTTCTAAATTCTTTTCCGTCATACGAATAACCAACGTTGTTTTGAGCAAATTTATAACCATTTTCTGCCGCCTTTTGATACCAATAGAAGGAATTCTCCAAATTCTTTTCCGTTTACCGTACAATCATGCTTGATTATATATTGTGAAAATTTATCTTCATTTTCGGCGGCCTTTTGAAGACAATCAAAGACTATTTCTAAATCCTCAAGATTAGTTTTTTATGAATTCATTTTCATTTCCCGATAGTGCTGATACGTTCGTTAGATCATTTTCGGAATCCATCATGGATTTTTTTTTGTCAACTTAAACTTCGACAAACTTTTAGAAATATGTTGTAAAGTATTTAAAACGTGCAGCGTCGCGATGCAATTTAATGAAACTGTAATCAATTATAAAACCTTACGGAAACCGTCTCCTAATTTCATTAATAAATTTAATCTTGAATCTGTTGGTAAATTATCGAACTGACTTTTATAGAGTATATCAAACTGTTATATTCAGTTCTTTCAATTTTAATGTAAACAGATGGTATTTTACAAGTAATTAAGTAATTATGATGTTAGTATTGTTCAATAAAATTAATTCATCAGTGTTGTCTCAAAATCGGCGCTCTACACTTTCGCAATTCAATTTTATTAACTCAATTAAACGTTAATAATAAATGCTAATTAAAACTAAAAATCTTATAAACGAAAAATTAAAATAACGAAATTAAAGAAGTTGCAACGTTACAATAAGAAAATTTATGGAGTTAAAATAGCAAAGGCAATAAAATCGCAAGGGATTAAAGGATGAATATATATGCAAAACAAGGAGGGAGAAATGTGAAAAATATATAATTGTACATGCCACACTCTTAGATCTCCAAATTCCGGCATATATATATTAATTTTTTAATTAGAGCGATATTTCCCTAACGCTAACTAATTGTCATCCTAAATTGATCTACAAAGGCTGACCAGGTTTAGCGAAGGCAATTTATGAGTGAAAATCTTTGTTCTTTGACGAAATTATATTAAATGTAACATTAAAAAAAAAAAAAAATAAAAAAGAGACAAGTTAACCAATAATATATTATTCCTGACTTCTTCATGGTAAAGTTTTGATGTCCCAGTTACACTTTGTTTAATATAATACGTTCACTTCATCTTGACAATGTTGTGAATGAAATTGATTTTTGTCTGAAGTTGGAATTTAAACGATCTTCGAGTATCTGAAATTGAGATTCGAAGATCAGTTAACTGAAATTGGAATTATATCCTTTAGACATGAGGCATCTGAAATTGAGATATCTGAAATTCAATTTCAGACACATGTCTGAAATTGAACTTTAGATAAAATCTGAATTTTATACTAATTATGCATTTATAAATTAAATTAAAAGTAATATGAAAAATCTATTATTTACATTTATTGTACATATGCAATTAAAAAAATTTTTATGAATTTTTAACTACTTTCTTTTATTTATTTTTCTTTACTATATTATAATAAAAAAAAAAAATTAACGATCCTTTTCTCTATAATTAAAATTTATAAAAGTTAAGTAATTTTATTTTAAAATTCGCCTCTCAGCTTCAAAATAGAATAATTATACAGGTAACTCGTAAAGGTAGGAGTTCTTTTTCTATTTTCTTTTTGCTGTTTTAAAATAATTAAAAAGAATAAAAAAAAGTGTATGTTTTTAACATGTTCTTCTAATTGAATGATTATTTTTTGCTTTTTCAGGTTGGATCACTTCGGTCTGAAGTTTTAATAAAAAGAAACCTGAAAATATGGAGGGAAACGAAAATGAATAAAATCACTTATTTAACTGACGCAGCACCCGATATGGTTGAAAATCTGCATGAAAATAAAATATGAAATAAAATAAAACTAAAAAAAAAAAATAAAAAAAAAAATTTAAAAAAAAGAAATCACTTATTTGCCAAAAAGAAAAACCTATATTAAGCAGCAGCCAGAATGTGAACAAAAATCCTAAAAAAAAGATTAAAAGAAACAAAAAGGGTGTCTGAAATTGGAATCTCAATTTCAGACACATGAAGATCGTCTGAAATTCCAATTTCAGACGAAAATCAATTTCAGTTACAACAATTAATTTCAATAGTTTTATTGTTTCTTGTAAAAATAAGTACAAAAAAAAGTTTTATGAAAATTTTATCACTTTTTATGGTATTTATTAAACTCGTAGAAGAATTGGTCATTTTGATGCCTTATCTTCCATTTTACAGTATTTTTTAAAGATTTCTTACTAAATATGTCACATACAACCACTTTAGTTTTTCGTCACATGTCTAATTTCTTAAAAATAGAAAATTTTAAAAATATGGATTTTTTTTCTTTAAAAAAAAAAAAACTTACTATACCATACTATATGAAAATATGAAATGGGAATTCATATAAGATCTATTCACGACCGCCACATTATTTATTCATTGAAGTACTGAGTTAACGCCCAACTTGATTTTACAACTCCATTCTTAATAAAGCAAAAAATGATCACGTAATTAGTTTAATTATAGGAGGAGTCTAACAAACAATAAGTTTTAGTGAGTTAAATGATCACGAATGAATTTAATGAATATAGAAGGAGTCCAATAACAATAAGCTTAGTTGATTGTGTTTATATGGGATGATGGAATTGAAATTTCCCGTAGGTGTGCATAAAGCAATAGACGGATCATGGCCTCACAATGTTTCAGAAGCGAAATAAAATGAACACTTTCAACCAACATAATTTAGTTTCAAAGAACAATCTTTTTTGTAAACAAAAGATGCAAATATATAATTGCCACCGGACTTCCCAAATCGGCAAGTGATGATCTATTTATTAACAATGGAATAGTTATTAAAAAATCCGCCAGGCCGTGATATGCAGCTTGCCCACATCAGGTAAAGACCAACAAAATTTCAGACATAAATACAGAATGAATCCACGAAAAAAAAAAAATAAAAATAAAAAAAAAATATTTTTATTTAGAAAAAAAAATACATCAATAATAATCTATAAGATGAAATCATTTTCAATCCTCACATCAATTTTTCTCGTACTTATTTCACCAATATTGATTCACACAGCAGACATAGACTTTAGTTATACTGGAAAAACGGGACCAATTTATTGGGCTGATTTAAAAGGAAGCAATGAGATCTGCCGCACTGGAAAACAACAATCACCAATTGATATCACTCATGAAAAATTCAATACATTTTCTAAACCTGATAGTGTAACTTTTGATGATGCCAAGAACGTCGAAATTGTAAATGATGGTCATACTGTTCAAGTTTCTAACAAGGAACAAATTTTGCCTGCTACAATGAAGATTGGAAATGAAGATTATGAATTGGCACAATTTCATTTTCACACTCCGTCCGAACATCTTATTAATGAAGAATATTTTGATGTTGAAGCTCATTTTGTTTTTCAAACAAAAGCAGGAAACCTTTCAGTTATCGGTGTCTTTTATGATGTCTCCGATGAACAAAATGACTTCTTGAAACCAATTGTCGATAATGTAATCGAATATTTACTTTTATGTGTCATTCATCATTATTTATATATTTTCATGATATATTAACCGACCATTATTTATAATTCAATTACAGCTTCCTCTTAAAAAAAACGATAGTCATTTAATCGACTTTATCAAACTCTCGAAGGTATTGCAAGATATTGATTATATGAACCAGGTAACCTTATTAACAATGTTCGCGCCTGCAAAAAAATAAAATAAAAAAAAAAATTGACGCGTTCTTTTCAAAACGTAGACGTATACATATCCCGGAAGTCTTACCACGCCTCCATGCGGCGAAGGAGTCGTCTGGTGGGTCAATACTATCGTTCAGCCAATCAGCTTAAGTCAATACAGACAACTTCGTCACGTCATGGGTTTTAATTCACGTTTTACTCAAGATATATACTTTTAAAGTAGAAGTTATTCATTAAAGTGATTATTAAGTTTTTTTATTATTTGCTGTAAATTTATAAAATGCATAACGATCAATTTTTTTAATTGCCACATGACGTAGATTTGATTAAATTTTCTAAGATCATTTAATATACAATGAAATGGTTATTTTTAATTTAATTAATACATGATTGTAACTAAAAAGTTGTGAATTTATGGATTCGAATATAAGAAACAATTTAGTAATAAATAAGCAGAGAAAACGAGATTCTCTAATTCTCAGAATACTCCTTTATTATTTCGCAATAAAATTTTACCTAATTATTAATAATCTTTCGGTCTCACCATAATAATAAAATGGATTAACAATACAGCATGTAATATGCAGATCATTCGAATTCACAAATCCTATAGGTTACTTTTTTCCAATATTCAATTATACATGCAATTCAGTCGTTTTATTTTCTATATGGTTTTCTGAGAAAAAAAAAGGCGACCGGTGATATCGGGATTATGAGTGGCGGTACCGAATATGTTGTAAATTATCTATAAGCCATTTCCGGATTTACGCTCACTCGAATAATCTATTTGTTCTTTTTGATGGCGATTTTACAATGATTTATTTAATTATCATGATTTAGAAAATGGTAACATTTAATATGAATAGATAATGATTTCATTGGACATCAATCGTATATCATAAATAAAACGTTGAATAAATTTATTAACCAAAATGTTATTGTACTTTGTTCAAAATTTACAAATTATAATGTTCAAATCGGAAAAATATTAAATTAGATTTATTAAAAAAAAAAAAAATAAGCAGGGCTTTGTGATATGGTGGCTTTCTCGATCAATGTTACGTAAAATTGCTTGGACTACAAATGTTGATGTAATAAAGATTATTATTTTGTAGAACCGATTTTTTATTTATTATTAAAAGGGGGGCTTAAAATCAGGTTCTGAGATCTTTATCGCATTTTAATTTTAAATCTTATTTTATCCAAAACTTGATTTGTGACATTTGATTTTTATTATGAATGTGACATGTTTGATCAGCAAAATTTGTGACATTTGATTTATAATATGAATGTGACTTGTCATGTTTGACCGCACCTCCTTGTTCTACAGAAAATTCTACGGAAAAAATCGAAAGCCACATAAAAAAAAAAAAAAAAATACCCATTACTCTAAGCGATGGTGAAAAATCTTTTCTTTTTTTGGTAAATAACATATTTTTATAAATTTCAAGTTTAATAATAATCCCGGCGGCGTCGTCTGAATATGCATTGGAACAAACATTTCTAGAAATTCATTATACATATTTATTTGTGCACAAAAATTTCCTTCCAAAATCTAGTAGCCGAGTCGGAATGAACTAAAAGTATCTTCTTTTAAAAAATTGCCAATTAAAAATGTAAAAGGATCTTGGCAACCCTATTAAATTGAAACTCGAATTACTGATTTCTTTCACATATGAGAGGTTTGTTATTAAAATCGAGTTACGAAAATAGTAAATAATATGATCCGTAACGTGATTTTAATAGCTTACCCTTTCTATGTGAAGATACGAACGTTTGTTAGAAGTTTGTGTTTTATATTTTAGAAAACAGAGTTTTTTTAAATTTAAATTCTTTATTGGAGATGAATTTTTTAAAAAGTCTTTTGACTGCTTTTCCAATAATTTATTTACTTAAAGAGATATGATTGGAATATAATTAAATATGAATAAAACTATTAAAGTAGTTAAAATTAAGAGTATTAGTGTTTTTAAATTTTTAAACAATTAGAAATTCTAATAGTAATAAAATAAATTTCAATGAAAATAAAAAGTATAATATTTATAGGTTTAATCAAAATTTTGATCAATTATTATAATAACAATATTTCTCTTCAAAAAAATTATTGAATTTTTCTAACTGTAACCGGAGGTGATTGTCACCGCATCACGTGATACTATCAAATTTAAATTTAGCGTTAAAAAATTAAAAATGTTTATTTCAAACTAATTAAACGAGTTGAGGTCAATAAAAAGCATGATGTATGTATTAAATTTGGATTGCAATACATTCTGTGAAATTTTTTTACAAGGTTCCGGCGACCGAAGGGAGCCCGACTAATTAAAGAATGTTTGAATTATAACAAGTTAAACAGACTCTGCTTTATTTCATTGATGCTGCTTTGTGCATTTTCTAGAATTATGACTAGGTTCTCCACAGACTTTGCATATATATTTTCATTTGTTATTATTTTTGTCAGTATTGGGTTCCTCATTAGCAAATATTTCGTTAGAATTGAGAGTTCTTAGTGCAGATGAACTTTGTAAATGTTGCATTGCTTGTGTATTTGTATTCAGTTATTTCTTTCATAAATTCGATATGGTTGACGTCCTCATTAAAAACTGTATCATTTTGGTAGTCCTGCTCACCTCCAATAAAAATAAATTATTTAAAGCCCAATTACGAAGCAAAATAAACATTAAAATCAAAAACTTACCTTCTATAATTATATCCATAACAAAACAAAAGGTAAAGAAAGAGTAAAAAAAAAAGAAACTGAAAAATTCTCGTAGTTTATTTTATTGATTGCATTACGTAATTTTTATATATATTATTTGTCATGTGATGCTGGTGATCGTAACCGTCGGTGATTACAATTTTAAAATATTTTTTTTAAAAAAAAGGTAAAAAAATTTATTATAAAAACAGTTATTTATAAAAAAAACCAAAAAAATTTTAATTAATAAATTTTTAAAAAAACCGAATAAAAAATAATGAAAAAAAATTTTTTTATCTAATTTATAATTTTAAAATAAAAGGTTTTATTTTTTAAAAAAAGGAAATAATTAATTTATTAATAAAAAAATTTATTTATAAATTTTAAAATAACACGATCTCACTATCTATAAATATCATTTTTAATCATATATAATATAAATATAATTATAATATATCCAAGTATTTTATTAAACATAAAAAATTTAAGATTAAGATCTAGATATAACTTAATTTTTAAATCAAACATGTTAAAATATATCTGAATAATTTTAATGAGGTTATTATTTACCACTACTAGTAATCAGTACTGATATTATAAGGTTCATTTTTTAGATGTTTAAGTAATCTATTTGAATTTTGTCAAAATAAATTACCTTTTTAGAATTGTGTAATTTTACCTGACATTCTAAAAAGCCTTTTAACCTGAATTATAAATTTTGGCCAAACTTATATATGTGATGAATAACAAGTAATAAATATAATTACACTCAAAAATTATAAGTTCATAAAATATATAATAAAAATGGAATGTGAAAGATATGATATGAGATAATAAATTATTAATATAAAAATTATGTGATACTGATGCTGATTATCACTTGTGATATGTAATAATTTTCAATTTTAATTAATAAATTTTAACTTATAATTTAATTTAACTAATACTATAAATTTTATTTTTTAAAATATTTAAAACTTAATTTATTCTATTTTAATAAATATATAAAATTTAATTAATTAAAAAACTTTTATTATTATTAGTATTAACTTTATTTTTATTATAACAATAAATGTATAATATATAATAATTGGTAAAAATATAAATCTAAAGTTTCAAACAAATTATATCAGATCAGTAAATCAAATTATCTAATCTGAAAAGTTTAGATAAAGTCAAGCAAAAATATATTTTAACTTAAATTTCTATTTAAATTAAATTAATTTAACTTATTTCAATCTATTAAATCATTTAAGAAGAATAATTTAATATTTTAAGTAAAATAATTTAATATTATTCAAGTAGAATAATTATTAATATTTAAAAAGATAATTTAATATTATTCAATTAAAATGATTTATTATTAATATAATTAAAATAATTTTTTATCATTAAATATAAGAATGATTTATCATTATTTTAATTAAAAGATTAATTATTATTTAAGAAAAATAATATATCATTATTTTAATTAAATAATATATTATTATTCTAATTAAACAATTCTTTATCATTTCAAAAAATGACTAATTGACTTAAACTTTGACAGATCAGATCAAATCAGTTAATAAGTCATTTTGATTTAATTTAATACTTTATTAAACTATTAATTCTAATCTTAAATTACAATTTACTCTTTATTTTTTTATAATAATTATTCTTTAATTTATGTTCATTATTATTTTCTAATTCACTTTTATAATTATTTTTAATTTACTTTATTTTCATTATAATTTTATTTTCACTAATTTATTATTATTTTTATTATTTTTTTTAATCTTTCTTTAAAAATTAACTTTTTTTAAGATCCTTTTTATTTACTTTATTTAACCAATTAAAATTAAAGTAACTTATGTCTTATATTTATCATTTAAAATATCATACATTAAAATAATTTCTTAAATTTAAATAAGTTTATTTTATTTTTATAAAAAAAAATATTTTTAAATAAAAAAATTTCATTAAATATTTTATTATAATAAATATTAATATAAATTATTAAATAATAATTAATAAAATATTTAATAATTATTTATATATTCTTAAAAAAATAACAATTTAAATTATTAGATAATAAATTAATTATATAAATTAATTATATATATAATATATATTTAAAATTATTATGATATTATAAATATTAATTTTTTATATATAATTTTTATAGCAAAAATAAGCGAATTCTAATATAAAATTGTCAATTTAAATAATAATAAAATAAATAAAATATTTTATTTATTTGAAAAATTTTTTCTTATAATAATATTTTATAGTAAAATTTTAATAATCTTTAAATAATTAATTCATTATTTTTATACTATTAATTAACCTTTTTTTGAAAAAATTAAATGCTTTTTTATTAGTAAATATTATTTCTAATTATTATATAAATACTTGTAATTATAAAATATATTTTTAGCTATGATTTAATAAAGAAAATTTTAATACTAAAAATAAAAATATAATAATATATAATAAATCTTATTTATTTTATAATAGTTATATTAAGTTTTTAGTTTAATTATATTAAAAACTTTATCCCTTAAACTGTAGAGTAGGCAAATTTGTCTGCAAATATAAAAAAAAAGTATTAATTTTTAAATAAAAAATAAAATATTAATGTTAATAATATAATTATTATATAAAAAATATAGTTTAATATAT
>CAJVPP010001660.1:0-18661 GCA_910592005.1 Funneliformis mosseae | reverse complement strand
GACATACTAAATATTAATGTCAGTTTTCGAAAAATAAAAAAAAATTTGTATGTTTCTGTAAAAAATAAAAAATTATTAAAAAAATAAAAGCGTGCAATACTTTTGTCCCCCCCTCCCTCCCGGTATGTTCCTATCAGTTCCTAACTTTTTATTTTACTTTTTTTTATTATACACTATATATATATCATATATACACCATATATAAACCATATATATATCATACGTATAGTATAAAAAAAAATTAAAATTTTTTCTAGAAGTTTTATTTTTCATAGAAACAGATAGGAATATAGAAACAGATATTAAATAAAGCAATTAATCGACTTAAGAAAGCGAAGGTAATATACAAATATATTCCTATGAATGTTCCTATAAAATATTTTTAGCTAAGTTAATAGAAACAAAAAATCTATCCTATTTCACATCCTAATATACCTGAAAATATGTCAGAAATATGCCAAAAATACAGTATGAATGTACTTTAATAATTCAAACTTTGGGACGCAAAATTGGCATAATTATATTGGTAACAAATAGGCAATAGTTGGGTTGCAAAATAGTGCACTTCTAGTAATCAAAAGGATTTAAGCTAAGATAATACATATTGTATCTCTAACTTCAGGATGCGAAATTAGTATACACATACTGGCAACTAATAGGTAATAGTTAGATTGTGAAATTGTGTACTTTTGGCAATCAAATAGGCTAGCTATAAAAATGTATATTATATCTAACTAACAGAATTTGTTATATTATATGACAGAGGGTATTCAGTGTTATAACAGGATTACGAGATTGACGCAGTAGAATGCAGTATAAATTCAGCCAATATTATTTCACAATTTCAGCCAGATCTTTAAGTATAATAACTTGGCATCTAAGCTGGCCTGAAACTGGTGAACTAATAGAAATACTCTGGTTCCTACCAGTTCTATGATAGTTTTAGGATATTATTAATTTACCATCATGATGCTAAGCTGGATCCTCAAATCATATACCTAAAAGATCAGCCAAAATTAATTGCAAACTTACTGCGCCACCTGACACAATATTTTTTTATCACATTTTGGGATTTAAAAAGGTAACCAAATAGGCATACACTACACCTATATTTACTAACTAATAAGTCACAAACAGGGAAAGCAGATCCTATCTTTAAGACATATTAGTCAATAGTTTATAATGACTTAGGACATATTAATTAATAGATTATAATGTTCTAGTACATATTAATTAATAGATTATAATGACCTAGGATATATTAGTCTAGTGTAAGTGGATTGACTTAAGACATATTAATATATTAATATATTAATATGTCTTAGGACAATCCACTTTTATTAATTATTACAATTATGAACATATTACTAAAATTATATATAAATTTATAGTTGTTGAACAAAGTAATCCTCTAAATTTTAATGGAATTGAAATGGATTAACTTTATTAATCTAATAATCTAATAATCTAAAATTCTATTAATCCAAAAGACCAATACTAAATATAGGTATTTAATAATAGAAAAATACAAGTAAAACAATTTTTATTCTATAAACTAAATATATTTTTTTAGTAAATAATTTCAGTTTAATATTAATTCTAAAAATTTTTTTAAATTTTCTTTTTATTGCAAAATTTTTAATATTAAATTAAAATTCATAAATAATATTATTTAAATAAAATTATTTTTAAAATTATAAAGTATTTTTAACTATTAAAATATTAGTAAAAAATGCTTTAAATATAAATTTTATTATTTAATTATTAATAAAAAAAAATTTTTTAAAACTTTAAAAATAAATTTATTATAAATTAACTTAAATAGTTGAATATTAATTTAAATTAATTAAATTTAATAAATTAATATTTTTAAAAAAGGTTAAAATAATCTGTATAAATTTTAGCTTATTAAAATTATTAAACTATTTTATAAACATTAAAGTTAAAATTAGACTTCTTTAATAAAATGATTAGATAATAATAAATTTTAAACTTATATAATTAGATGTATTTTAATAATTTATAATAATTATATAATAATTCTATATTATTAAAAGATTAAAATATATAATTGATTATTTTTAACAGATTTTCTTATACATGATTTTTTTTTATATTATTATATTTAAAAGGTAAAATAATAAATAAATATATTATTATATATTAGATTCTAAATCTAAATCCCAAGAAAAATCACCTACTATTAGTGCAAAAAGACATAAAGTTCTTTACCACAAAGATATCAAAACTGCTTTTGATATAACTTGTAATAAAATTTAAAATTTTATTAATTTTGATATTTTATTAGAGTTCTAAAGAATGGTTTATATAAACTTGCATTTTAATTTGCATAATTATAAATTTTTATTTAAAGCTTAATAAAAATTACTTTAAAAATGAAGGTTTTTGACTTATAATTCAACTCATGAAAAGCTTTATAGTATTTATTAATAATTAGAATTTTATATATAACTTTAAAATATTTTTAAAAAATACTTTTTCTTTTTTTTATTTATCTTAATTATTAATTAATTAATTAATTTTTTTTTTTTTAAAAAAAAAAAAAGGTTTAATAATTATTGATTTGAAAGAATTACAAATAATATTATAATTATAAAAATTAATTTTTACAATAACTACTACAAATTATTTTATAATCAAAAATAATATTACCACTTTCTACTTTTATAATTTTTATACAATTTATTATGTGTAATTACTTTGAAATATAATTTATTTAAAGGACTCTGTATAATAAAATTGAACTTAACTCTAACCGAAATTATAATTTGGTCAATTAAGATGGCCACTAATAATAACCACACGATATGAAAAGAGCAATAGTAGAATGTTTAATGTAAATTAAATGTTAGTAAACATCTTGTAAAATTTATTACTCCAGAAATCATACTCCGCGAGCAAATGTTTGAAATTTTTTTTGATAATTTATCTCGTCCTATTTTCGTAAAAGTAACGAGTTTGTTTCAAATTATGTCTTTAATAAGCTACCAGAGAATGGAGAATCATCACAAACTGACTATAAATCCGCATAAAAAAAAATTTGCTCACAAAGAATTTAGTAGGAAGGTAAAAAATTCATAAAAAAAAGTTTTAACTCATAAATCTTTCGTTCTTTAACCTTTTATTTAATCAATTGAAACAATTTTATATTGAACTACTAAAAGATTCAATCAATGGCATGAAGGTTGGTAACTGCGGGTCATCAGCCAAAAAAAGCAGTATTACTGTACCAAGCTTTGACTCGCTGTAATTTGTTAAACTATAAAAAAAAAAATAACCCCTCACTTTTGATTTATGTAGCCAAATTAGGATTTATTCAGATGATAGATAGATTATCAGCTTTTCATAAAAATGTAAATTCATATTATCCTTTCAATATTTACCATTTCAGTTGGTTAACAAATAAGGTGCAAGAAAAAAAAAATTTTTATAAGTTTCCCCAACTTGATATTATATGTATATTTATTCCTTAATAAGGAGAATTCAAAACGAATACTGTATACTACTTGAAGTGAATGTAAACTAATTTATCTATATACCTATTCTATTAAAAAAAAATGTATGCATTCCGCTAACCTTATTAATGAAAGACATGGAATGGTAATATTTCAAATAAATTAAATAAATAAAAAAAAAAACCACGCATGAAAATATTGAAATAATTATTATTATTATATTATTATTAATGTCAAAATGTGTAGCATGTAATGACCTGCATTACATTCATATTAGTTTAAAAGATAATTAACAGACATCTTGATAGATCGATCTTGAACATCTGGTCTAATCCGAGATAGAGGTCCTTCTCTTGAATAACAATAATTTTTTAGGTCATTCTCTGACCATAAATTATTGGTATGGTTTTTCAAAGCATGACGTAGACGACTCCACAATATAGGCGCAGCCTTAGATAAAACCCAATCTTTAACAAAGAGCTTTGCATTTTCATCTAGAGGATCCGAACACACTATTTAATAGAGAGAAGGAAAGAATTATTTCATGTTAAATAAGGTAATTTAAAAAGATAATAATATACTTACGCTCGGGATCTAGATAGTTTATATAACTAACATTTATAATAAAAAAAAAAATAAATAAATAATAAAATAAGTCATTTTTATTTAAATAATAATAATGATAATAATTATAATAATTATTTTTTTTTAACTAGATTAAATATTAACCCAGCCTATAAAAGTGACAAATAGTATTTCATTACGATAATGAGGTGACATTTTGTGATAGATTTACATTTCTTACCGATTGCGGATTTGATTTGAACTATATTGAGGAATTAACTTAGCAATTTTTGCATAGGGGTTGTTAAGATGACCAAAATCCCTCATCCCCTGTATAATAATTTTATCAATCTAAAAAAAAAAAAACAAAAAAAAAAAGAAAAAATATGAATTTATTTTTGATATAAATAAAAAAAAAAAGAAGTTTTACATACTCGATCATTGGCCCTAAACCTTTCCATTTTTATTTTCTGATTTTTTTTTTTTTTTTGATTTCGAGAAAAAAAACTGGCTTATATAATTTTTTTTCTATCTGACTTCATTTTTATATTTATGGTTTCCTTCCAAAAAAAATAACAATGTAAAAATTTTGTCTGTATTTGTGGTCAATCCAATAGCGAGTTTTGTTACGCAATTTCCAAATTAGGATATTCGTATAACAAAATTCATATGCAATTATTTATAATTTGAAACAAATTTTTGTCTGACCCAAGACTTTTCTAATGATTAAAATTTCCTCACAAGGTAATCATAAAAGTAACTTTTTTTTAATTCGAGAAACACGACATCCTTTCAAAAGAAATTATAAAATTTCTTGTGTTTATTCATTAGCAGCAACGAATAAAAATCTTTTTACACCGCAGCTCTATTTTTGTTTGTGTATTACGTTTAATTTCAATCATTAATGAAAGAACAAAAGTGATGTTTGTGCATAGTTTCACGATAATAATCCAAATTTATTTTGCTTTGATAAAGAGAAGTTTGTATTATATGTAGTTTTCCTTTTAGGAATGTGTAAAGATATTTTTCCGAGAATAAAAAATGTAACGCATAATTAAGGTTTCGAACAATTATAATTATTATAACACGTGTGGTTCTTCAAATATGCTGTGACGACCCTTTGAGCGAACGAAAAGAAGTTTTTAATATTTTTGTTTACTATTGATATTACGTGAGCTTTATGTGAACCCTTAAAATATTTTTAATTCCTTAGAGAACAAACAAGTGTACTCGTCAAAACTTTTTCGAATCCTATATATGATTTAATTTCAAAGCAAGATCTTAACACAAATCATGTATTTATCCTTTCCTCTTCATCTATCACATTTGCAGGTTTTTGCTTAGCATATAAGCCATACTCGATCGTAATTATAATTATCGGACGATCAAAGTGATTTGAAATGACATCAAATGACCAAATTTTATTATATATTTCAAAATAGTACTAATAATAATCTAAAATTTTTACTACTGAGCTAACGAAAGCTACTCTTTAAGTCGCAGTAATATTAGTTAAACCTTTTTAAAGTTCAGAAATTTAGAAGTTTTGTTATGACGTTGTACATATTTAAATTACACTCAACATTCAAAACATATAAATTGTCGTTTCAAACCACGACGTAAACGGCGTCATAAAAATAGGACCAGTCTTAGATAGCTCAATAATTTTCATCCAAGAGAAATGTTACATACTATTTAATAGAGAAAAGAGAAATAAATTAATTCATGAGTAATTTATAAAAGTTTTAATAATTATATATGTTTTATTGATTTATTTATTGTCCTGAGCGAAGCGAAGGACAATATATTTCTGTGCATTGATTAAAATTTGGTCATGTGAGTATTTCTCCGTCCGCCACGTGATTTTCGTCACAGGTCCCCGTTTCCTAGTTATTAAACAGATATAAAAATTCGTATCACGATTCACCCCAATCCATCGAAAAATAATTCGCCTTATCTAAAGAATGGTTATTGGCGTCATTTTTTTTTTACCCAGCCTTATCAAAAATGGTCTGGCCTTATCTTTTTTTTTAAAAAAGCCAATATGCTAAGATTTTATATCCAATCAAAGTGCGATAATTTACCAATCAAAATTACTAATAAATAATCTAGGAATTTTTCTTTGTTTAATTGGCGTTTCTCTTTTAATCATGTCCGTTTTACTAAAGGATCTTAACGATTATATTGCTCCCTCACAAGCTTGTATTAAACCTGTTGAAGTCAATAAAACGTCAACTGACAGCAAAAGTGTAAAGTCCAATTACCTTTAAAGTTATTACCCTTGATTCCTACTTTTCAACTTTGCAACTAACTTTCTTTTTAATAGAATGTGATTAAAGTTGATAATTCTGGTGGTTATTATGAAGTTTCTCTGGACGGCGTTGAAACTAAACTACAAACCGCCAGTATCACTCTTGACGATTGTTTAGCATGCAGGTATTTGGACTTTGACTTTCATTTAATTTATTTTGAACCGTCCTTTAACTTTCGTTATAATATCATTGAAGTGGATGTATTACATCGGCGGAAAGTGTCCTTATAACAATGCAGTCTCAAGAAGAACTATATAATGTATTAAAATCAAATAAGGAAGCAATAGAACAGAATAAGGCTGATCAAGTAAAGACTATTGTTGTTTCAATAGCTCCTCAATCTGTTGTTTCGATTGCTGCCAAATACAATTTAACCCCATTACAGGTAAAAGACAACTAAAGCATTAAAATATATATATATATATATATTTAATCGTTTTTAGACTAATGATCTTAAACTTTGTTTTTATAAAAAAAAATTAGGTAGCTAAAAGGTTAACGTATTTCTTTAAAACGCTTGGAGTTCATCATGTATTTGATACTTCGTTTTCACGAGACTTTTCATTATTAGAAAGTGCTCGTGAATTTGTAGAGAGATATCGAGTTTATCAAGAAGAGCAACAGCAATTCACGGCGGGTAACGATATCAAATCATCAAAAGCAAAACGTAATGGAACATCAGGGGGACGTGATCATGCGATGAATGATGCTAAGCTACCAATGCTAGCTTCTTCTTGTCCCGGTTGGATTTGTTATGCTGAAAAAACTCATGGATTTATTTTACCTTACATTAGTCAAACTAAATCACCACAACAAATTATGGGTTCCGTTGTTAAGGATTACTTGGGAAATAAGTTAGGGATTAAACCTAATAATATATATCATGTTGGTGTCATGATGTGTTATGATAAAAAATTAGAAGCATCAAGAAATGATTTCTTTAATGATGATTATCAAACAAGAGATGTTGATTGTGTAATAACATCAGGGGAAGTTGTCAAAATGTTTGAAGAGAGTCATTTTGATATTATGACGAGTGAAGAAACTTCATTAGATACTTTTACTAAAACTTCACAACAAGGGGAACTTTTGAGATCTTCCGGAAGTGCATCAGGAGGCTATTTAGAATTTATTCTTGAATATGCCGCTCGTGAATTATTTAAAGTTACTGATGTTGATGTTGAAGGTGAACGAGGTGTTATGGTTAAAACTGGCCGTAATAAAGATTTTAAAGAGGTCACTCTTGAGGTAAAGTTCTGACAAAAAATAATTTTGTTTCGAAAAATGATGTTTTGAGTTTTCGCTGAAATCCGCTAAAAAATTCGGTTTCATTAGATTGACGGAAAACCTGTATTGAAGTTTGCATCAGCGTATGGGTTTAGAAATATACAAAACCTTGTTCGGAAGATTAAAAATAATAATTCACCATATCATTATGTTGAAGTTATGGCTTGTCCATCTGGTTGTATAAATGGTGGTGGTCAATTAAAGCCAAATGAAAATATTCCCATAAAGGATTGGATATTACATGTTAATAATATTTACCGTAACGTTAATTCCGTTTCACCCGAAAAGAATGATGTCGTATTAAACCTTTACAAGTAAGGCTTTGAAATTGTATTTGGAGGTGATATTTTAGAAAGTGGTGATTATATCAGTTAGAACTGACCCTTTTTTTTTTTTTGGTATTTTGTAGTGAATGGCTTGATGGAATTAATAGTGAAAAATCCAAATCATTATTACGCACTCAATATCATGCTGTTGAAACGAACCTTACGAATCCTTTAGCCGTGAAATGGTAGATATGTTCGATTTTGTTTTTTCTTGCTAAAAGCGTCTCCAATCGCATGGAACAAAACGATAGTGAAAACACAGAGGAAAATTTTATTCAGACATGGACTATGAGATTGTATATTTATTATTTAGTCAATTTTTAATTTTTTAAAATGCATTACTACTTGTATAAAAGGACATTATTAATACATTAATATAATAATACGTGCTTATAAAAAAAATTTATTAATGATAATAGTTTAAAAAAAAATAAATTATTACATAAAATTTTAAATAATTCTTTTTTTATTAAAAGAAAAAAAATTCAGAAGATACATGTTTAAAATTTTAGCCAGTAGAGATTACATATTTTTAGATTATTAAAAAAAAAAAAAAAAAAAGCGAAATTAAACTATCAATAAGATATCTTTTTTTCGGGTTCTAAAATACATTACAATTCGTATAAAAGACAATAAATATGTTTGCATTAATTAATGTTAAAAATGAAATAAAAAAAAAAATAAATTATTACATAAAATATAAAAAAAATTTTTTTTTAATATAATTTTTTAACTTTTTTTTTTACTTTTTTGTTTTTATAAATTAAAATATTTAAGAGGAAAAAAAAAAAAGATTTTAGAGGATATATTCCTGATATATCTAGAAATTTGTTGGGGTTATTTTCTATCACATTCAAATAATGTCAAGTCCGGAAAAGTAAATTGTGGTTGATGCATGGGTTTGGGTTGCAATACGTCAGGTGGGGCTGGGTGATACATAGGTTGCAATACATTAGGTGGGGCTGGGTGATGCATAGGTTGCAATACATTAGGTGGGGCTGGGTGATGCATAGGTTGCAATACAGGTGGGGCTGGTATATTATCGATATTAGCAGTTGAATATTCGGTGATTTCAGCAGCAAACTTTCTTTGATCTATTTCAGCTTGAGCCAATTTTTGTTCTTTAATTTTTTTGGGGTACCAATAGTTCTTGATACTGGTTAAGTTCCGTAATTTACCAGTCCTCTTTTGCAACTCAGTCACTAATTTTGTGGGAGAAAATTGGTTTTGATTATTACCCAACTCATCAATGATTCTTTTCTCTTTGTCACTTAAGGGACCTTCAACATGTTTATTTTTAAGATTTTCTACATAATGTTGTTTGACCAGCTTTGCAATATAAGGATTCGCTCTAGGATAAAGCTCATTTAGCTCAGTAGCAATGTCCTTCCAAGTACAATTTGACTTTTCGCGATCCTTGATGATTTTATTGATTTCTTGGGTATAGGTAGTTTTCATTCTCTCCAAAAATTTTGATTTTAAGAACAGAAAAAAAGATCGAAATGAATAAAAGAAGAAAATAATTTGGGTATAGTCGACAGGTATTAAATATTAGATGATTAAAAAATGGAATAGATAAATAATGTTAAAAAAGTGATGGGAATAATTAAAAATATGAAAATAATTTTAAAAAATTCTTGGGTATTTTCAAGGAGCGAAGGGAAAAGTATGTGAAGTATTGTGAGAAGAATTGTGGGAAGAATTTTGGAAAGTGTGGGAAAGCGCGCGTTTTTATAATAATTTTAGATCCTAAAAGGCAATGAAACAATCAAAGATATAACGTCATTTTCTTGTATTTGCTAATGGTACAAACCTGAAACATTTATCAAATTGCAAAAAAAAAAAAAAAAAAAAGAAAGAAGGAAAGAAGAAAATAGAAAAGTCATACCCCTCCTTCATTGGTACTTCTTTCAATTGTACCCTTTAAATTGCTCATTCATCGATCGAGATTCATTAAAATAAACAAATAACTCTGAATGAGGAAAATTTAACAATGGCACAATTTAGAATGTGATGCATTTGATGCACATGACTGAATTCTAAATTCTTGTTTTTTTTTTTTTTCCCAATGACTCGAGTGTCTTCGATTCGATTGGTAAAAGAAAATCCATTCAAAATAGGGTGGCGCAAATTTGTGCATTTGTTTTTCCTTTTTCTTTTAAATCATGCGACATTTTTACCAAATTAAATGTTCCAAGACTTTCAAAATTTGTTTATCATCAGAGAAAAAATATTTATTGATTTAAATGTAAAGATTATAGAGATGGATTTAACCTAAAAAGTAAAACAAGTCTGGGAATGAAAATTTTTCCCGTAAGAAAGAATGTAAATGTAAAAATCAACAAAGCAAAAATATAAATAAAAAATGTCATCATATAATATAGATAATATATATATATAAAAAAAAAAAAAAAGGCAATCGACTCTGATTCAAAGAATATAGCCAACGAAAAGAATTTGTCTTTTGTATTCAAAAAGGGAAATAATTCCTGCTGATCTTTAGCCGACCAAGCCAGCCAGCATTTGCAATAAAATTAATAAAATTTTATCTCTTCCATATTTAAATTTTCAATTCAATTTCTCTAAAGTTAACGTTAGAGGTTTCGAGTGCTTCTTTTTATTAGAAATCATTTACACAATTTCTTTGTCCTTTGGCTGCTGTCGTTATCTGTCATATTTTATAGCTTTCTGTTGCTGTTCGGAATGAGAAGCAAGTAATTGAATAGAGAAGTCTAGGTTTAATTTTCACTTTAGCGACAGAAAAAACAATTTTGAAATTTTATCAGTTTGCATACTATTTATAACGATTAAATTCTTTGAACGCTTACGTTCGACTCTTCTTTAATTACTTTATTTGGGGTCATTTTATTTTTAAATTTTTAAACAATCAGATTCATCATTCAAAACTTTTCAAAAATAGATACTAGTTGAATGAATGAAAAGATAATCTAATAATGACACATAAATCGTGATACAATACCTTTTATGCAGGGTAACATTCAGTCACAAATAAGGATCCTTGTGATCGGCTCCATTATGAATGAAAGATAATGATAATATACATTTGGCAAATAATGGGTTGTTTTATAACCTAAAATGTGTTGAGCAACTAAATTTGCTAATACTAATGTAGAAATTCCAGTCTGTAATATTTCTCGTGGTGAAGCCCATTTTGGTCGGATGCGTTCATGTTTGTGTATTTCTAGAATGATTCATCTTTTAAGGTTCGCCAAAATTTTATTGGCGAATTGATTCATGTTTGACCTTTTTTAAATTTTTTTATTTTTATTTTTATTTTTCAAAGCAGGAAAATGTTAAAAAAAGAAAAAATGATGATGAAAATGGGAATCTATGAAGGAAACAAATGTAAAGTGCAAGTGATAAACGTAAAACAACTATATATAATGAAATAAATAGGAAAGAAAAAAAGAAAGATGCATTTTGGTCTAGAATCAAAAGACTGGTCGCATCTTATCAGGTTGTTTAAATCCCGGATGAAAATTTGTTTGAAGCGTTGGAGGAAGAACGGCCGTAGACGTGAAAACAGGGATGATCTCAGTGGTTCCGACTTTATGATTATCGTCATTTTTAAAGGAGGTAATTCGAGACATATATTCTTTACGTGCGAGTCGCTTTTGCTCCGAGGACCAAGCGTTTTTAATCTTGTTTGTAGAACGGAGCTTATTAAATATAAGTTTTAAATCATTTTGACAACGAGTCCAACGAATCTTGCCATCACTTTTTCTGTTTTCTTTAACCCATTGATTAATAAACTCTTTTTCCTTATCGCACAAAGGTCCACGTTCAACTATTCAAGAAGAAGACATAAAATTTTAATTTAAAATCGAAAAAAAAGAAAGAGAATGAAAAAGATTTAAATTTACGTACTTCGGGGGTCCACTTGTTCATTCCAGCTAAAAAATTATAAAATAAGTTATGATTGATGATTTAGGTAAATTATCACGAGATAAAGATATTAGTTTGGTAATTACCGATGACAGATTTGTTTGGTTGAAAATTTAATCTTTTTACTTAGTTCCGAAAACGGTTTTTTATGCTTACGACCCTCTTCCAACATAAATTTTATAATGACAGCATCAGTCTGTAAAAAATCAAAAAAAGTACCAAGTTAAAAACAAAAATTTTTTTTTTTATATATTTATTATCGTGAGGAAACAATTTACGTAACATACTTTTGGATCGAATATCGTCATTTTGATAATTTTATATCAAAAAAAAAAAAAAAAATGATTTTAATCCTGTTATGCAACGAAACAAATAATCAAAGTGATAAAGAGCAAAATTTTGCGCTTTGTTGTTATTTTAAAAAAAGAGGGGAAGGAAAAAAAGACGGTGTAATTTTTGTAAGGAAACGAATGGTCCTTTATATTTAGCATAAACAAATCGTTTTTTTTTTTTTACATTAGAAACTGTTTGTTATCATCTCTTTTTTTTTTATTAGGACGATTATCAATAATGGAACACAACAATGAAACACGTGCAATATAAGATCGTAAACAATGAAACTGTACACCAAAACCTGAAAAAAAAAAAAAGAAAAAAAAAAATACGAAGGGGGGAGAAAAAAAAGAAAAAAAAAAAAAAAAAGAGAAAAAAAAAAAAAGGTTGGCGCAATTTCCAAAATATGAAAATATAAGCAAGTATTAAACACGATTTAAAATTTTGGGAAAAAAATATGTAAGGCTATCAATATCAAATGTAAAACACTATTGTGCATTAAATTAAGCTATTGTACATTATTTTTAAATTTCGATTTAAAAACAATGGTTATGACAAAATATTTTTTTTTTAAGCAGAAAAAATTATCACATGAATCAAATCCTTTCTTTCTTTAAGATTTCCGAATTCTTGAGTCATGAAGAACAATATAACAATAATCCATTTGTAAAAACTATGCACATCACGCACGTACTTTTTTTTTTTTAAAATTTTTTTTTTTTTTTTTTTTTTTTTTTTTGCAAAATTTAGCAATTAGTCATACTAGTCTTATCAAGTATTAATATATTTATTTAGACTAAAGTGGATCATAAATACGAAAAAATAAAATTAAAAAAAAATTGTTTTTTGAAATTCACATGTCGATCATTATAATGCCGGTCGTTCCCGGATCTACGACACTTTAGGGTGGAGTGATCTCCAAGTTGAACTTGACAAACTAAAAGAAACTTTATTAAAAAATTGAACATAGGAAAATATTTTTCATTGATGACAGAAATGACTGCGCCAATACCCTTTTTTTTTTAAAAAAAAGGGGGTAAAAGATTTAAGATGAGTAAATGCTTATGTTTTTCTTTAAATAAAATAGAATCTTGAAATTTTCATAACACTCTAATGCTAATATTTATATTTTCACTTTTCATTTTGCTAGGGTCAAAGGTGCTGTTGAATATACCTGCGGAAATTCTTTCAAATGCTTAGGTTGAATGAATTTTCGTTTTGAGATTTGCGTCAAAGGGCCGTGATCTCCACATTCACAACATTGATGCAATGGGCGTATCTTATGGAATCATAACAATGATTGATTGTTTGTTTTATGTAATGGTATGCAGGGTCTATCATTTATTAATATAATACTTCTGATGAAAGCCCATTCAATCTGCTCTTTCTAGAAGAATTCTCTTTAGAGTTTGCCTTTTTTTTTCATTGTCAAAATGATCTTTATTAATAAGCAATTACCTTGAAAGGAATCACAAATATAAAATCTAGTTATAATATTTCCAAAATTAAATCAACAACTTAAATAATAATGAACTCATGACCTCCCAAATAATGAAAGACGTGTTTCATCCTATCCGGTCCGGTTGAGAAAATTAAAGCAATACGCATGGCATTGATGAGATTAGATGTGTTGACGGGCAAGAATAAGCGGTGTAGTTCATGTTTGAGTTAAAGTTCCAATCTTTCTGCTTAATTATTTACGACCCTCTTCTGCTGACATAAATCATATATTATTATCACCGGTCTAAAACTCAAGAATGTCGTTCCTTTTTTTATAAAAGAAAATGACACATACCATACCTCTGGATAAATTCATTTTACAACTCAATACCTTGCTCGATGATTATTATCGAATATACTGTATAATTGAAATTAACCGATATAGTTTTTATAACGTTATTTTCACTTCCGGGTAACCCTTTTTTTTTTTAAAATAAAAAAAAAAAGCATTTTCGATTAATTTAAATGATTTTTAATGGCATTTTTGGAATATAATAAATAAAATTTATATTAAAAATTAAATTCGAACAATTCAAATTATATATTATCTTTATTGTTTTTTCATATGTAGACACGTGTAAAATGTATAAGTTTTGGCGGGAAATAAATAAGAATTTAATTTTATTCTCGGATTAAAAACATGGATTGCATTAAATAAATAAATAATAAAATCCGTTTTTATTGGTACTGAAGACTAATCTTATTTATTGGCGGGAAATGACCTTTGCCCACTAGTAAGTAACATAGTAAGAATCAGATAGAAGACAAATTAGAATTTTATATTGAAAATACAAATATTTGCGATCGTGAAAAATTTTACCATGATTTATTGAGCGCTCATATAACTATTAATATAAAGATGACAGATAACTTTTCATGTCATGCCACCACCAAATTCCACCTTTTATAAATTTCTCAAGATCTAGATATGAAAATAAGTATCAACTCTGATCTATCTATCCTTGCTTTGATGATGCTATTTTCTGATAAATTATTTTGTTTCTTATATATCGTGAACCATGAAAGAGGATTTACAATGCCGGTTTTAAAATAAGAAGTCTTCAATAAAATCTAAATTGATTGCGGTTTCATTAGAAGCTAAACTTTTGGCCATCTCTAACCCTACTACGATATTGATCAATGCCTTCCTCTAATTGATTTTTCATACGGTACGTATTTCTCATCTTTTTTTTAAAAAAAAAATGTCTTTTCCATGAACGATATTAAAATTCTTTTCAATGTAATTTTTTAATTTACTTCTTCTTGCATGATAACCAAATCTATAAACCTTTTCATTTAGCTATTTGTCTTTATTCCTCTGTCTAGATTTAAAAATCTATCGACATAGCAATGTATTATAGGTTCATTAAATGCTTCCAGCATTAAACTTTCAAATGAATTTTTAGATCCTTTAAATGTTCAATATTAATCGTTGCCATTTTGGAATTATCTAATTCTTCAAGTCTCAAAAACTTTTTTTTTAAAGCTAACTATGATTTTTAAGTAAAGGTCAACTTCGACAAGTCTTTAAACGTATTTCCATTCTGAATTCAACTTGTCTAAATATCTGGAATTAATTGATACTAAATATGTAATGTTAATAAAAAAAAAACGATTATTAAAATAAAAAGACTTATAATTTACAATTTACCTCACGTAACCTTAATGCTCTTTTGTTAACTATTTTTTTTAACTTATCTTTGTTCTTAACCGTCAAATTGTGAGGTGTTAAGTGCTAAAATTATTACTTTCGATCGTTACTACAAAATTTCAGATTAGATCGATTATTCTTGAACTACCCCAGTATCGCCAACACATTTTTCTTCCACGTGATTTTTTAGCCGGTATTACTTGAACTTGGGCGAAATTATCCGCGTGACAAATAAGGTGACAAATTATATAAAGAGTCGATCATCACGTGATATAGTTTTGATTTAAAAGATATGAAAAATAAATCAGAGAATTTAAAATATTTTAATTTTGTTAATCTTTGAATAAAGTAACAATAATAATAATAAATTAAGAATAATAAGTTAAATATTTTTAATAAAAGCAATTTCTAAAATAAAAATAAAAAATTCAAAAAATTTAAAAATAATTATAATAATTTATTTACAATTATATTGAAACTTATTATAGTGAATTTGGCTTATAGTAAACTTTTTTTATTTTTCTAATTTATTATGTATAAAATTCTATTCGTTATATTGAATTTAATAATAAAATCTCAATATTATATATAATAAATATATTAAAAATTTAAATAAAAATATATATTAATTAATTTATAAACATTATAGCAAATATCATGTGAAATTATAGATGAGGGACGAAACCCCTTAATAACAGTCGAAACTTAGACGAAACTATATTAAAATCATAATAAGGGATACGACGAAACCCATTCGATACGACGAAAGTCGAAACTGTCGAAACTATATTAAAAACATAGAAAAGGGTATGACGAAATTATTTTGAGAAGGTTTTGGCAGGCATCTATATTGTGAAATATATATTAATGAATCCCAAAAATTACAAATATAGGTTATAATAAATAAACATGAATTTATGGGTAATTTGCTACTTTTAAATTAAAATAATTTGTTAAAACTTGATTATAACATTTTAATTTAAGGATGACTTATTAATAGAATAATATAAATTTTTTTTGTTTTAAAAATTCCTAAGTTTAAATGATGCAAATCAATTGTTTAATGTAAAAATATAATTGCAAGATATATTTTTTTTAAAAAAATACTTATTTTACCTATACACTTGTTAAATATATATATTTTAAAAATGTATAAATAATATATAATATATAAATAATATAATATATTCTTTGTGAAAGATTTTATTTATGATATTGCAATATGATATTATAGTATAATATTACAATACAGTATTATAATATAATATTACAGTTTTATATTTAATATTAAATATTGTGATATTATATATTATATATAAATTTATATTATGATTTTATTCTAATTTTAGCCAATTTTGTGATAAACTAAAAAAATTAAATAAAAAACAATTTTTTAAAAAATTGTATTGTAAGAAATTATTTTATTTATATAAAATTTACTATAAAGAGATTTTCACTATTGTGAATACTTTTACTATTGTGAACAAATTAAATAATACTGAGTATTTACTATAATGAGCTTTAATTGTAATAAGTAATAAATATTATTTTTAATAAGTATTTAAATTTACAACTTAAATAAAAAAAATATCATAAAATCTTAAATTTAAGCATCCTCTTTTTACAATTATGTGATAAATAAAATTAGTAAGAATGCTTAATTTTGATTTTATACTAGAATTTATTTTATCAAACAGATATTCAAATTTATAGTGTCATCATAGAATTCTTCAACTTGAGTTAGTCACGTTATCAAGTCTTTACTCAAAATTTCTAACTGCAGCTTATTGTAGTCAAAACATTAGGATCTGTCTAACTCTTAACTTTATCAAATTTACACATTATACTTAAACAAATCTATCAAGTATAAAGACTTGAAAGATAAGAGTACGAACAATTTAATTAAAGAATTCAGATGACAAACTCAATTACAAATAATGTGTAAAGATCATGTCAAACTATATAAAGATATAAAGAGGTAGAAAGATATAAGTTTTGAATGATTCCTTTATTAATATTGAAACTCGTATTTGCAAGAGAGTTAATTTATAATATAAGCAAAAAATCTATCTATTTATATAAAATTTCTTTTATCACAGCTAACTAATTACTATATTATAAACTAACTAATTTATTAAAATAGAATATAAGTAAAATAAATATATTGAGAATAATAAAAATACGTAAAATAATAAAAATATAAAATATAATAGAAATAACAATAAAATTTAAAATATTAAAAATAAGTATAACACTAAATATTCTTAGACTTTATTTAATTTGTAAAATTAAGCTTATCATCAGTATTTAAAAGATTTTCAGAATTACATAGATCCTCAGTATTTTTAGAATTCTGGATTAAGAGATTATTATACTGCGTCATTCACATGATTTCATTATAATTGGTCAATTACTTTATTGATAATAAAGGTAATTTTTAAATTTTTTTTATTTTTTTTGAATTTTAATATTTTTTAATTTTATTTTATAAAGTTTTTATATCAGTTTTTTTTATTAGGAAAAGAAAAGAGAGAAGGAGAGAATATTTTTTAATAAATTATTTTTTATCGTTTCATCTATTCTAATATCGCAATATTTAGGATTATACAAACAGATAATTAATCATTTTTTATTTCAATTGTTTTTATCAGAAAGAAAGGGATATTTTTTTTTTTTATTTTTTTAATTTTTTAAAAAAAAAATGAATTTTATTTTTATAAAACTTAATTGCTTTAATACCTCGATAACTATCCTACTAATTTTACACAACTTTTTAATAAAATTTTATTATTCTAAAAATTATTAACTTACTAACTTTACCTAAAAATACTTTTTAATAAATTTAAATGAATAGACTAAATATTAATATTTAAATTTTAAAACTAAACTCAATCAATTTTTCTTTAATCTTTTTTATTCTCAATAACTAATTTTTCTATTCTCAATTTATTGAATAATATTTCTTTTCTTTTTATAAGATTTATTTAATCTTATAATATAATCATAGGCTTTTTTACCTCTTAACATTTTTAATGTTAATGTTTATATAAATCTTGAAGTTTTTTTAGTAGGCTCTTTATAATTTGTCTAATTATCAGCTTCTAATTCTTATTAAAGATAAGTAATAGTAAACAAAATGTATTTTTTTTAATTTTAATATACAGTCAACTCTTTCTACAACAAATTTTGATATAACGAATTTTACAATACAACGGATTTTCAGTGTCGAACAGATTTTTAAATATAAAAAAACCCTTACTATACCGAATTTAGTAATTAAAAATTCGTACTACGTTTAACGAATTA
>CAJVPP010001659.1:0-18663 GCA_910592005.1 Funneliformis mosseae | reverse complement strand
ATATATTAAACTATATTTTTTATATAATAATTATATTATTAACATTAATATTTTATTTTTTTATTAAAAAATTAATACTTTTTTATATTCGTAAGCAAATTTGCCTGCTTTACAGTTTAAGGGATAATATTATACAAAAGAAAATATTGATAATAGTAATCTAAAAGATAATGACTATCTAAAAAAAGTTATATATTATATATCATAAATATTATTTAGATTATTTATTTTATTTATTATTTTTATTTAATTTATCTCTTTTATATATTTTATTTTATATATTATATTTATTTCTTTTAATATTTTTATTTCTTTTATAACATTAATTTTATTATTTTATTTATATAAATAAAGGAAAATTTCTTTTAACTTAGCAATATGTCTTATATATAATTAATATTTTCTTTAGATAATTTATTTTAATTTTGTTGAAAACATTTGTATAATACAAAATGTCAATTGAGGTTAAATAAACTATTACTGATTGATATTCTTCTAATCAATTATAAAAATTAACCTTCTGCTTACCATTTGAAACTATTATACTATTTATTACTTATAAGTATTTTAAAGAACTAACTGTAATAATAATCATTAAATTGCATTAATATTTTCAAATATCCTTAAAAGAGTTTTTTGAAAAAATTAATTATTTGTAAAATAATAAAGAAATAATAATTCTTATTTTTAATTATTTTATAAATAAGATTAACTAATAAAATAAGAATAAAAGATCAAATAATATTAATATATTTATTTATCTTAGATATAAGCATGATAAAATTTATTATTAAATAAATTAAGAAGATCAGGAAGATAAAATGCAAATTTAGAACTATCTATATTGTTAAAATGTTTTAATAAGTCATCTTTTATTAATTGAATTATATTTTACATTTATAAAAAATAGGAAAAATACTCTTAAAATATTCTGAAGTTTCTATAACTATATTATAATCCACATTAAAGATGGTCCCCATAATTATTTTCAAATTTCAATTGAGTTGCAACTTAATTGCGCTATAAGGAAATTTAATTATGCCACAAGTTGTAACTTAATTGTGTCATTTTTTTTAATTGCGATGACCATCTTTAATTCACATAATACCAATATTTATAAATATCTGAATTCAATATAACTAATTTGAAGAAGGTTAATAATCCATCAATAAAATTTTAATAATAAATATTTTGAATTTAATATTGTGATAGAAAAAGAAGAATCTAAAGACATTAGAAACTAAATGGTAAACTAATTAATAAATGAGTTATTTATAAAGAATTTAAAATAATAATTTTTATTAAAATTTAAAAAGATTTTAAATAATTATATAATAAAAAATTGTTTGAGAAATCATATATCAAATTATCAATAAGTATTTTATTAAATATAAATATAAGATTAAATAATAAGATACTATTAAGTAAAGATATAATAAGAGATGTGCTATATTTATTTTTTATTGATCATCAGTATAAGCTTTAATTTTATAAAGATAAACAGTGAAAGTAAATATATCTACAATATGAATAATAAAATTTCAAAAAGTATAATTAAAAATTTTTTCTTTCTTATATAAGAAGCTATTATAAAAAACCTATTTGTCAAAACTATATATAATTATTTAGCTAACTAAATAAACATAAATTGTGATAGATTTAGGTAAAATAATTAAAGCTATGAAAATATATAAATCTTAGCATGCATTAAAGAAAGTTAATTTTTTAATGAGATATCAAATTAATAGTAGGTATTTGATTTATTATTACAAATTTAACCAAAACCTATTAAATATAATTCTGATTATAATGAATATAATGAATCATTTGTATATACAATAAATAAGTTATTGTTATTGAAAGTAAACTGAATAAACTTGAGTGAAATAGTATATTATAAAAATATAATTAATATATTAATAAAATTAGATAATATAAAAACTAAGAATTAGTATCTAAAATGAAAAGTAAAATAAGATAAATAAATAATTCTAGAAAATTTTAAAGGAAACTATTTCAGTTAATATTTGAGATTATAGAAATATTTTGCTATTATGTAAATTGAAAAACTTTATTATATTAAATCATATAGGTATAAGATCTATTTTAAAGATTTAGATAAAGAAGATACAGTCATCTCCCTTTATAGTCACACCCTTTGGAATCAAAAATAAAAAATATGATTATAATAAAAAGTTACTATACAGAAAGATTTTTATATATTATTACTAAGTATTAGTTTTAGAATAATATGAATATAAAAACATTATGATTATAATGAAGTTTTTTTTATATATTATTAATAGATTTTAGTTCTTATAAAATGTGTACTTATAATGAGGGATTTATATGATGTGATTGTACAGGGGATGACTATAGAGGAGGACGACTATACATCTAATATAGTAAAAAAAGTTAATTAATATTATTAGTATTAGTAAAGCAAATAAAATGTTGACAAATAAATTGATCAATATAAGTAGTTTTATCTATAATTTATCAATAAAGAAATACTAGTAATCAAGATATAAACTCTTTTTTAATTAATTAGATAGACATATTAGTTAAAGATCTATAATGTGATAAAGGAATAGCTAATCTATATTCAGGTTTAAAAATTTTATAAATAGGATTATTTATAATAAAGAGTTCTAAATTAGTAAAAATTAAAAGTTATCAAAGTATTAGTATTATAAATAAAATTCTAATAAAAAATATTATATGTTATAAGAAGGTAAATGCTTGAATATTTTTATAAATCTTTTAAATTTTCTAAAAAAAAATAATTTAGAGCAAATAAGTATATCCTATAATTCAATTGATAAGTAAAATAAAGAATAAAGTGACAATTTTAAAAAGATTAAATTTATAAATAAAATAAAAATACTAATTAAGTTTTATTAAAAGAATAAAATCAAAACTTAAGTCAAAAATAAAATATGATTGTATTTGAAAAAGTCTAATTATTGAGATATGTTTATATATGATTAAATTATTAAATTAGTATAAAAGTGTAGTTGAAAGAGATTTAATTTATAAAAACTAAGATTATTAAGATTATAGAATTATTTAAAATTAAATAAAATATAAAAAAAGTAAAGGTTCTTTTTAAATAAGAAGTAAATAAGAAAAATAAATTATAATATTCTGCTTTTAATAAGAATATGAGTTAAATACTATATTTGAGTAATTAGTAAAGAATTATATTAATTATATAAGAAATCTATTTATATATTAACAAAATCTCAAATTATCAAAATATAAAATTATACTAAGCATTTACTTTGTAAAAGCTGTATTATAAATCTAAATATTATTATCTAATTATCTAAATAATGCAAAAAATTTATAAAAGTCTAAATATAAGTTAACTCTTGTAGAAATTAAAAATTAGCTAAATAAGCAGGTTTTACATTAAATATATAAGCTTTTCCTAAAATTTATTTAATATATATAAATTAATTTAATCAATTCAATTGAACTAATCTAAAGTTATGATTACTAGTTTAGAAAAATTTGCTGAGTTATATATATATACTCTATATAATAAAAAATAAATTAATCATAAAATAAGTTTATATAATATATTTATTTCTTATATAATTAAAAAAAATATTCTTACTAATCAATACCTTTATTTTTTCTTGAATAAATTTAAGAAAATATAAAAGAGTGTTTACAAGTAATACAGAACCTTTTTTATAAGTAAATAATAATGTTAAAAGTATATGTTATAAAGGTAAAGAATTTAACAAGTTTAAAAGCATCAAGTATAAACTAACTATATGTTTTACAAAATAGATCATCATATAAGAAATATGAAATTTTACTTATATGTGTTTTTATAAACTTTTAATATTATATAATAATGTTAATCATGTCTCATATTTTCTTAACTTTTTTTTAGTAAAATATAAAATATATAGAAATATATAGAAATTTAGATATTTTTCGCAAAAATAATTAAAGTATGTATAAATCAGAAGTTATATATGGGAGTATTTCTAGGAAAATCAGGTTCTGAGAAATTTTTGACTAAAATTAAGAGCTTAATACATTTTAATCTAATTACATCAAAAAATAAAATGCAATAAAAATCTCAATTTTACTAAAAAATTCCCAGAACCTGATTTTCCTAGCAATCTACCTATATATGTAAAAAGAAAATTTTTTCATAATTGCATTATATTTAAAAAATAAAATGCCTTTTAATGCAGATAATAATATTATTAATTTTAACTTCTACTATTATAATACTAGATAATAAGAATTATTTGTAAGTTTAGAATGTTAAAAACACAATCTATTTTAAATTTATATAATAAAGTAATTCATAATAGATTGACAGTAAAATAATGTGTGTTAAAAAACATTAATTCATAAAATAAGTGGAGTGAACATTATGATATTAAAGCGTATAAAATATATATACAGTTATGTCTCGATATAACAAAGTTGCTGATCTAGCCGATCAGGACTTTGTTATAAGAATCTTCATTAATACTATAATGAATTATTTGGTATGTATAATGAATAATTCATTATAGCAATAAATTATTTGTTATAGTTGATGATTATTGATTTTATTACACAAATATAATTTTACTATGATATAATTTTTTCAGAAATATTTTTACGTTATTTTGTAAATTCTAGTCATTTTATTTTAACATGCAATCTGTTAATCATTGTATGACAGTTTTATTAATTTACTTAAATTTTTTTTAAAAAAAAATAAAAATAAAATAAAATAAAATAAAAGAAAAATAAAAATGAAACAAAAAAAAAACTAAACGAGACGAAAAAATAAAATTAAAATACTGAAATAAAACTATAAAATAAAATTAAAGGATGGAAAAAACTCTTTTCCATCGATCACTTTTCGAAAATAAAGTCTAAAAAAATAAAAACGTTCACCTTCAAAGTCCTATTATATTTTTGACTCTGTTTAAAGCTCTGAACAGTTTGGATTAATCCGAAAATTTTCAGTTCAGATCAACTTTGGTTCAGTTTCGGATTGCAAAAATTTCAATCTGAAAATTTTCGGTTCAGTTTGGATTTTTTTCAGATTATAAATCTAATCCGAACCGAAAAAAATCTGAACTGAACTGAAAATTTCGGATTAATCCGAAATTTCAGATCATTTGGAACGATGAAATTATCGTTCTAAACGAACGATAAAAGGATTGTTCATTTAGAACGATTGAAGTTATCATTCTAAACGAACGATAAGAAAATCGTTCGATTAGAATGATCAAATTATCGTTCCAAACGAATGATAAGAAAATCGTTCAATTGGAATGATCAAATTATTGTTCCAAATGAACGATAAAAGAATCGTTCGTTTGGAACAATTGAAGTTATCATTCCAAACGAACGATAAGAAAATCGTTCAATTAGAACGATCAAATTATCGTTCTAAAAGAACGATAAAAGAATTGTTCGTTTGGAATGATTGAAGTTATCGTTCCAAATGAACGATAAAAAAATCGTTCATTTGGAACGATTAAATTATCATTCCAAACGAACGATAAAAAAATCATTCAATTGGAACGATCAAATTATTGTTCGATTGGAACGATCAAATTATCGTTCTAAACGAATGATAAAAGAATTGTTCGTTTAGAACAATTAAAGTTATCGTTTTAAACGAACGATAAAAAAATCATTCGATTAGAACAATTAAATTATCGTTCCAAACGAACGATAAAAGAATCGTTCATTTGGAACGATTGAAGTTATCGTTTCAAATGAACGATAAGAAAATCGTTTGATTGGAACGATTAAATTATCGTTCGATTGGAATGATTGAAGTTATTGTTCTAAAAGAACGATAAAAGGATCATTCCAAACGATCTGAAATTTTCGGTTCAGTTCGGATTTTTACCAGTTTACGGTTTGGTTCGATTTCAGATTGGTATTTTTAGGATTTATAATCTGAACTGAACTGAACTAAAATTTTCAGATCAATTTCGGATTGGCCTATAATCCAAACCGAACCAAACCGTTCAGAGCATTAACTCTATTAGTTAGTCTTATAATTTTACAACAGCTCAAATACACTTTCACAACCAGAGAAGAGTTTATTTTAGAAGTTACTTTTATTCACTATGGTCAGAAAAAACTAAAACAAACAAGCGTCAATAAAAAATAAGCATCGTTTCAATCTAACAGAACACCAATAAACTCTCAAGATACCAGTTACTTCAATCTCTGGCTTTGGAGAACAGCTAGACCCGTCCTCAGCTTTAGACGCTGCTCTTATTGAAAACTTTTTCAAACCATTGACTCCTACTCCTCCCAACGTCTTGGATAAGGATGAATACCTTCCCATAGAAGACGACCCTAATATGAAAATAGATTAAAATAAAGATTTTACAGTTATTACTCATTCAATCCTATTTGCTTGCGCAGCAACCATTCCCAAAAGCCTCAAGGACCTTCCCACTGCTACTATTTTAAAGATTGTTAATGCTCACTTCGCTCTTGATGATGCGTTCAGGAGATTAATGTCCGCTATATTAACCTTATTCGGTCGATCGTGATCTACTTTAACGATCAGCAATCTATAGAATCAGCCCTTAATGCAAAATTTTCTGATTTGGATATCAACCAGCTGGTTCAGTATGTGACTTACAAAGAAAATATGCAGTTCCCTCAACGTATACTTTGTATCACCAATATCCATCTTAACCTCAAAAAGGAACAGCTTACCAATATATTTGCTAAATATGGCAAAATAGTTATTATACAAATATTCATCAAAGATCTTTGGCAAGCTTACATTACTTATGAAGATCCTAAGAGTGTCGATCTCTTCTATACTCAATGGTCATGTTTTATCTATAACGATTACGTCTGAGTATACCTAGCTTGCCTCACCTCAGAACAAGTTAAAAAACATAATTATTTTAGAATGAGACTCACCAATTTGCCCTTCAACACCTCCGCTAAAGATCTGCAAGACATCACCTTAGCTACCAAAGCTAAAGCCCTTTACATTTCTCATTCAAACAATTATAAACCTCGACCCTTCGCAGTCTTTTATTTTGAAATAGAAGCAGACCTTAACAATGCTGTTAAACAATCTTTTGCATTCAGTAATAATGAACTCCAATGGTGTTCAGCTGACGTAAGATGTTATCATAAATGTGGTTCTTCAGAACACATTATCATAAAATGCCTCCAAATTGTTCCATCAGTAAATGATGATCCTATCGATCAACCTAAAACTCCAATTTACAAGCTTCCCTCTGTTCAAAAACTATACACTCGCTTCAAGTCAGCAGAATCTAGATCCTTGATCATGAGACACAACGACCGCCAATCCAATCACAAACAGTCACCCCTTTCTAAAGAGAGAAACAAACCTGCTACAGATAAAGGCAAAGCCAAAGATAAAGGCCCGCAAGTTCTTCGATTGATGACTCAGTTCATAATCCTAATAATAATAACAACATAACTAATGATAAACTAGATAGAATCTTCAGCATGCTCGCAGGCATGCAAAGGCTATGTCTGATCTTGAAACTCACATTGCTAAGCTAGAAAAGGCTCAATCAACTATCTATACCTCACCTTTCTCTTCACTATCAAGCGTCCTGAATAATAGACCTATTACGCAGCAATCTGCGTCTACCTCTACCCCCAAAAAAGAATTCGTATTGCTAATTCCTCTTCAGATGAAAACTTTAATAAGTCATCAGTTCTCATCGACTTTAAAACACAAGCAATTATTAATGAACAAGCCCTGTCATTACTGATCAACAGAAGCAGTTACAACTCGTTAATGCCCAAATGCTCAAAATCATGGCTCAGGTGCAAAAGCCATCTGGTTTCTCCCTACAATAACTTCAACCATTACCTAACCCACAACCATAATTAATAATAATACAAATATCAATAAAAATAATAATTACAATAATAAACATATAAAATATTTTACCAATAATCAAAATAATTCAAAAGACACACCTACTATATCTTTTGCTACTTATAATGTAAATTCACTTCAATGTTCAATCAAAAACCAATTTATTAATGATACATTCACAGATCTTAAAACAGATTTTATAGGTCTTACTGAAACTCGACACAAGTCTGACCAATCCTTTCGTTATACACACGACTCTGATTACACTTCTTTTTGAAGCAACTGCTTTAACTCATATGCCAGAGTTTGCATTCTCATTAAAAAATCCTGGGCTGTTTACATCCAAAAAGCCTATCTGAATAATGATAGATTTATCTACATAGACTTGTATTTATCTGAACATATCAAATTTTACATCTTCTGTGTCTATTTATATGCTTCAACTGAATCTGACATCAAGACGAAATGGCTTAACCTACACAAATTAATCATCAAACATATTTACAACAGCAACAGAGCGGATTTCAGGACTGTATCCTAGGGAACTTCAACACGAATCTCGATACCTATTGATCACAAGTTAACAATGGCAAAGCCCTATACTGGCAAATGGACTTTTACAAATGGCTCTTCACATTGAACTTCCTAGACCTTTATGACGTTTGTCATGATACACCCAACCCACATATCACTCAGGCTCACGTAGTTCAAGAATTGACACCATTTTTGTCTCACCTAACTTCACTTCAGAATTCCTTTATTCATACTTAGATCAGCAAGTCCTCTACTCGTCTGACCATAATATCGTTTTCGCGATATTCGCTGATTGTCGTACGCAATCAAATTCTCAAGGTCGTATCTTATAAAATAAATGACAAGTTCCTAATTTAAGAGCTATGAACCCTTCCAAATGGAACGAATTTGCTACGCATACTGATTTTCATTATAGATGTTATAATCTGAATCACCTCTCGAACCTCTCCACTAACAGATGCAATATGAACACCCTATGGACAAATATTAAAGCCGCTATTCTAGCTGCCAACAGATGTATCATATTTCAAGTTTGAATTTCTTCACAATAAAAAGATAAATGACCTTTTGATCAGCCCCCTTCTTTCATTGCAACCAGGAAAGTTGGCTCATTTCTGCTCCATTTTAAAAACTCACTTTTACGAACAAACCATTAGCCTGAACCCCTCGAATGGTCCTATATCAAGGATAATATGGAAAAGTTGATCGCAGAATTGAAACTTCCTATGTGCTACTTTTCTTCCTCTCTGTGAATCGATAATATCAATGACGTCAAATTAAAAATTAAGGATCTTCACAAATTTTTAACAGCTTTAGCTAAAATTGAAATACAAAAAATAAAAGAATCAACTATCAAGTCCTTTATAGATAAGCGATGCGACAACCTTCAAGATAACCCTCCAAAATGATTACCTCTATCTTAAATCAGAAGAAACGATTCATAGTGCTCGATAAACTGCTTATCACAGACAAGGACTCAGGCGATAAACATTTTACCATCGAACCAGAAGAAATCAAGAGAGTCACAATTGATCATTTCTAAAACTTCACTGTCCTCTCAACCCCTGTGTACCCTATGCCTCCCAGATGGTCTGAGTAATATAAACCTAAGAACTACGTTAATGATCAACACTATTCCAATCTTATGCAACCTCCCACATATGATGAATGGCTTGCTGTCTTTAGAACACTTCCTAATAATAAAGCAGCTGGTCCCTCTGGCATCACCAATGAAATGATTGCTCACCTTGGAGACAAGCTTTAGTGATTTATTTAGAAACTCATCTGCATATGCTTCACTATAGGTGACATCCCTAACGAATGGAAAATCGCTCACATATACTCCATTCCCAAACCTATGAAATGGGAATGTGATATAACCAAAACCAGATCCATTACACTACTTGAAACTGCGCGTAAAGGCCTTGTTAAGATCATCACCAATAGACTCTCCCAAATAGTAGCCAACCACAATATTCTCAAAGGAGGAAATTTTGCTAGATTGCCAGGAGGTTCAACAGAACTACCTATAAAAATTATCAATATGTTATTAAAGGATACTATCGAGAATAATAAAGAAATTTGAATTTTATTGCAAGACCTTTCTAAAGCTTATGATCGCGTAGATTTGTCTTACCTTCGTCTCACTTTAAACAGAATCAAAATCCCTAAATTAGCTACTGAACTCATCATAAACCTCTTTACTTCGAGAAGAAACGCTGTATTTATCGCATAAGGAACCACTGACT
Organism: Funneliformis mosseae; assembly: GCA_910592005.1. NCBI lineage: Eukaryota > Fungi > Glomeromycota > Glomeromycetes > Glomerales > Glomeraceae > Funneliformis > Funneliformis mosseae. Next base: position 8,508 of record CAJVPP010001659.1, on the reverse strand, counting down.
TATATGATGTCAAGATAGGTATTGACCAAGAAGAAGTTATTTCCCCTTTAGTGTGGTATATCTACTTGAACCCCTTACTCTGCGAAGTAGGCTCCCTAAATAAAGGATATACAATTGATCATACTTGGATTTCCAACATCACCTCCATGAATACCAGCACTATTTCAGCCTCCGTTTCATCACTTACGTTCATGGACAATACAAACTGGGTGGCTAGTTCTAAATAAGATTTAGAAGAAATTTTACACATTGCAGATGAATTTTATAGTCTTACCAGATCTGCGCTTAACAAAGACAAATCGAAACTTTTGATGACCTGCCATGTTGATGTCCTTCCTGTTCCTATCAAATTTGGCTCAACCACTATCGATATTACCCTTGAAGAAGGGTCAGTATAGTTCCTAGGTGTATGGATTAACAGTCAGAGAGCTCAATCATTCATCAAGAAGCAGTTCGTATTCGATGTGAACTGTTTTGTCATCTCTATGAAATATAAACTATTAACGGACAAACAACTATTGTATATTATTAATATAGTTTTGTGTCCCCTGCTAGAATATCACATGCAGCTGATACCCCTTTCAAAAAATGAATGTCATAAAATTTTCGCTCCCATACGTTCACTTTTCAAACATAAAAATAAATTCGCCCTTATCCTTCCCAACACTCTTTTGAACTCCAAACAATTCTATAACTTAAGCGACCTCTGATCACTGCAAATCAAATCCCTTTCAACTGCTCTTATTTACTAATTTAATAACTCATCCCTTTATAAGAATATCTCTTTAATTTAACTTTACCAATTACAGTCAAGCAATGTTCTTGTTACATTCCTCCTGAATTATTGGTCACATTCCTTCAACAAATGTTCACATAGAAACTTAATTGGTGCCTTCCTCTCTTTTATTAGCTCTTTATCCTCAAAACTTTCTCTTAATGTTTCCCTGCTCCTCATGAATAAAATTAAGGGAGGCACCCAACCCATTACAAAAATCCTTTCTAGTAGTCTACTGAAACGATATAACAATATTCTCACTAACCATAACTTATATTTTCTAGATCAACTAATCTCTTCCTCAGGTCATCATTTAATTACTACTTCTGATTTTCTTTTCAGAAATTTTAACCATCAGTCAAAAAGATTTGGTTCATCTGATTTTTTCTATAAAGTAGACAACATTGTTTTAGAAAGTCATGTATATAGATTAATCAAACCAGCATTCAGACTAGCTTCCTCCTTACCATGTTACAAAACTATTTCTCAAGCCCTCACCTTAAATAGCCAAATGAAAGAAATAGTATCAACCTGGAATACAACGCTCAATGGTCCAACTTTCAGAAAAATTATAGTTGATATCTCAAACAGTAGTTATCTCATCTGTTACCATTTCACCTATAACATCAACCATAATAATGTTTGTCAGCTTGTTAAATGCTCTGATTGTTCTTTCAGCAGACAGACAGTTTTATCTGGGCGTTGCATCATCAATATCTCTAATACCCTAGCCTACTTAGTTCAGACCATTCCTAAGCAATCACATACAGTCAAGAATTAATCCAAACAATCATTTAGGGAAATCTCTCATATTACCAATATGATCTTTCACAGTTCATATAATGACTTCCCTTCAATAATTCCGTTCTCTGAGAACATCATTGATCTTCTTATTCAACCATTAATATATTCATCCAAGCTTAAACAATTGTAATCCACATTCATTAGTATTACAGCCTTAACATTTTACACTGATGGCTCCTTAATAGGACCTCAGATGGATAACTGTAAAATAGGATTCAGTTGGATTTGCTTACACCCTGACAACGGTCTATTTATCTTCAAAGTCTCACTCATAAATTAGCTCTCTTTCACGCGAGCTGAAATGTATGCTCTCCTCACTGCCTTCATAGTATCCCTAAACAACGCAGTGGTGGACATCTACCTAGTTAGCTAGACAACAATTCATAGTTTTAACAAATATGTGCTCTCCAACCATCTTTCTTCAAGAAAGCTTGAAAAAGTTCCCAATTATACAATCTGGATTATTATCTGATACATCACTGATCACCTCAACCTCCAAGTTTCACTCCACAAAATCAAAGCACACGCTGGAAATTATTATAACGAAATAGCAGATAGATTAGCTAAAAATAGATGCAATACACCTCCTCTATCCTTGCTACTTAATAATGTCCCCTCATCAGATCTCTCATTTTGCTTTAATAATATTTCTATTGAGGTCTCTATCAGAGATTTTCTCAAGCAACTTTTTGCAGCACAAGCATTTAGCAACTTTCTGGATTTAAACAGGAATGATAAACTCAAAGTACTCACAGTCAATAAATCTATCAATTGGTTTGCCATCTGGAACCTTTTTTCGATGAACACCTCTTCTCTCTTCACATCCTTTGCTTCATGTAAGCTCAAATCATTCATAATTAAAAACTTCATTAACGAACTCCCTTCACTATCACACCTTATATTATTACGATTTGACTTATATGAATACTGACCTTGTGTGGTTGCAACATTGCTACTGAAACTGCTTTCCATATTTGGATATATTCAGTGTATTTCTCGAAAATTATGGATACAATCTCGGCTACCAAAAATGATCTTATTGACCAGCTAAGCTTTTCATGCAGAGCCAGATACACAGCACACCAAACTAAACTAGAGGATGTATTCAACAATACCTTCGCATCACCTTCAAATGCTTCTAATGGCTATACAGACATCATTCAATCTAGAATTTCGTCTTCCCTGATAAATATTGTTCACAAAATAGCTGGCAATAAAGAGCGATACCTCTCCATCATTTCACGCTCGCTGCTCCTCTTTCACCAAAAGCTATACGATGACATCTGGAAATACCGTTGCAATTTAATAATCGCTAAAGAGCATTCAATAGGCATTACTAAACAAAACAAGCGTAAACGAAGTGCCAGTTCACCCTGTCTCACAGACAGACATCAAGCCTCTCTTTTAACTGGGAAACTTGGATACATTTTGCGAACAAATTTGGCTACACATTCTCAGATTTTTAGATAGACACTGACGTCTTTTTTTTCTTTTCCTGCTGATGTTAATTTTCATTAAGTATGCACTTAGTGGAGTTGATGGAGGGGAAAGACGATAATAGGTCAATTCAAACGGGTTTGCAATATAACTAATATAACTACTAGAAATAGCTAGTACTTAGCATAGATTTATTTTTGATTTACTTTGTATTTCTTTATATATAAATTTAATAAAGTTACTGGCAGTGCTACATCGTTAAAAAAAAAAAATAAAAATAAAATAAAATTAAGTAAACGAGATGAGATGAATAAACAAAATTAAACAAATGAAAAGAAAATATAAAATGAAATTAGAAAAATAAAACGAAATGAAAAAATGAAAAGAAAATATAAAACGAAATTAAGAAAATGAAATAAAATGAAAAAACAAAATTAAAAAAAATGAAATAAAACAGAAAAACAAAATGAAATGAAAAAATAAAAAAAAAAAATGAAATTAAACATACAATACAAAAAGAAAAAATGAACGATACAAAAAAAAAATGAAATTAAATGAACAATAAGAAAAAAAACTGAAATTTTTATTGCCTTGCAGGTCTTGCAGACATATTGTGATTTCACTGTCTATTTCAGTTTTGCCTTACAAGCTTATCACAGTTTTGCTTTATGTTTCTATTTGCTTTGTAGTAGGCAAATTACAATTTCTCCTACTAGTATATCTCGATTCTAAAAAAGTAAATATATTTAATACAACGCCCATAATACATGCTTTGTCATATGATAATCGTGAAGACTCTTCTCATTTCCAACCAATAGAAGCAGGATCTACCGGCTAATCATGTGATAGATGTCTTTTTGGCTGATTTATTAAGGTTTATTGTGGAAAAATATTCATTTGTAACGCATGTGACATGGATCAGAGATTGCTTAGAACTTTAATTATTATAAAATAGCGTATGCATACGATGACTTTCTACAAATAAAAACTAATGCACGATACATTTTCAACAATCAAATTTTTTCTGTAGAAGCTCTTTCAAAGCCGTAGGAATCTTTAGGACACTCCGAACTGACTTTCCTTCATGAAAGTTAATTTCTAAATCGAGTTCTTGCATTAACGAAATTTGGTTCGTAACTTCATTCTAAGAATCATGGAAATTCTGTGAGCAACCCAAAGAATGGCAAGCAATATGCATAATTTTTACCTATGTGGAAAATACCCATAAGTAATAGGATTTGTTTGTACTTTGCTCTTGCATCAAACGAAAAGGGAAATATAGCAGAAAATAACTCCGATGCAAGAAAAGAGCCGTCATTCATCATATTGAGAGAATAAAGTGTGATTCGATATTCTAATAACCAAGTACAATGTATAATCAGTGAGTTGAATTATTATTTACAAATAAATAGAAAATACCTACCAATTACTTGAAAACTATACACTTTAATCCTTGTTGCAACCTCAACAGAAAGATCAAGTTGATCTAGTAAAATCGAAATCAAATTCAGGATATCTGTGTGTAATGATTTTTTCGTATCATCTGTAGAATGACGCTCTGATGGAGATGACGGTGGACCCGAGACTTCCACATGGATAATTTCTTTATCGTCCAACAACCGGACCCCTTTCAGAATTGGTTGAATTAATTAAGGAGCCTAATGGTGAAATCGCAAATAAGAATGAATTGCTTACCTCTCACATCCACCTTAATAATGCCGGAATTTGTGGTCGATTTCGTTAATTTACCTGCCGGAGAATGCGATTCTATCCAGTCGAAACTTATATTTCCAAAGGTTGTTTCATAATACTTAAAAAGGGAGGAAATATTCTGAACAATGTATTTTCGTTCTCCAATTCTTCGTGACATATTAGGGAAGATATCAACCAAATTATAACTGGAATTGTGAAGCAAGGTTTAGTGCTAGTCATCTAAAAACGACAATGGCAATTAAAACTTACAAATCAATTAAAATTTTTTCGCAATATAGACGAAAATAATTTCTTTCATCTCCCTCGATTTTTTGCATGATTGCTGTCTTGAATTCATCTCCTTCTTTCTGTAAAATCGACAGAAAAGATATAAACATCTGTTGGCTTCCAACATGTTAGTATGAAACTCACTTTAAAAGCATTGTTAAGGTACATCTCTATAGATTTAGTCCATACAGGAGGAGCACCACTAAGAACTCGGTTGTAATTCAAAGAGCTTCCCATGGCGTCAAGATAACTAACATATAATAAAAATATCAAATTAACTTTCTTCAAGTCAGATGCTCGCAATGAATATATGAACTCACCGAACAACCTTCTCATTATGCATATCTCGCTTGTTTGGCGTAGAGATATCTTTACTCGGAGGAGATCCGGATGATGGTGTTCTTGCTCCCTCTGGTGTTTCTTGTCCTGTTGATGCTGTTTCTGAATTAGGAGATTCAAAAGGTCGTTTACTCGGTATGACTGATGTCGACTCTGGTATAACGTTGCTTAAGTTCTTTACCGCAGCACCAGTTAAAGCGGATGAGAATCTTGTGACATTATCAACCTGATGAAGAAGGTAATTTTAAACTATGACAAATAATACCATAATACTTGATTGAAAATGGACAATAATCAAATTCATGGACTACCTGTTCGCAATTTAATCTCGTACGCGCCAATTGCTCGAGATTTTTATATTCTATGGGAGCCCACAAATTATCAAGATTCACTTCCAGAATTGCGTTTACTCTTTACAAGAAAAATAGGGTTAAGAAACGATGTAATATATCGTACATAATGTATAATAAATCTGATCCTTCCTAAGTACGCATATCGGCATCGTGACAAGCCATGCATCCAAACAGGCATTCGGAGGATCAGCAAACAGTTGATTTCTCCTAGCATGGACAACTGTTGCCACACCTCCAAGCAGGCATTCGGAGGACCAGCAAACAGTTGGTTTCTCCTAGTATGGACAACAGTTCACACCACCGACTCTCACAAAAGTATAAAATAGGACTCACCGACTCTACCATAATAACATACTTGCCTTGTTTGCTAGAAGTTTCGCAGCCTCCCTGTCTCTTCACGTCATCTTCGCAATCATTAATAAGAGAACGTAGACTTTTTGTGACAGTGTCATTTGCCTTTTGATAGCGTAGTTTTTTTGGATCGTCTTCATTATGACGTATCCATTCTTCATGAAACCCGTATATACTCCAATTACTAACATCATTATCGTCGAAATACTTATGCCGTTTTTGCACTCAAGATAATTTACGAAAAAAAATACTGACAGGGTTTCACAGCCGTGTGATCGGCCACATTGCATCATAGGTGTAACCTTCACGATCAAATCATGAGGAACGATCAGAGTTACACAAATTTGACTTTACATCCGTGATTCCATACCCTAAAGATATGCCATTTCTCAAAGTAATTTTGCCTATAAGAAAGTGAATTATTATCCTGATTTTTTGGGCAAGAAGTTTTGCATATATAGCTAGATAAAAAATTCTCATTCTTCCCTCACATGACCGGTCTAAGCTACAATCGCGAACTTGAATTTATTGCTTGAAGTGTTGCAGGTAAGACAATATTCCGTTTCATTTTTATACCATTCGCCATGTAATCCGTAAGGGGAGGGCCAGAAATGATGTCATTTTAATTTTCGGGATTTTTCCCCCCTCCCCCCCCTTGTCATCAATTCCATTTAAGGAAATCGATATCACGTGATAGTTTTATAAAATATACTAAATAATGTTTTTTTTTTAAAATTTTTTATTGAATTATAATATTATATTATTCATTGAAATTAAATTTGAAACATAAGATAATCCTGATCCCAAGGATTTTTTGCTTTATCTTTACCTTTTTGTTTATGCATTTGCATGATTGCAGTTTTATTATCTTTATGGTTAATAAATTGGTCTACACATTTGGATCCTTCTGTATGATCTGCCGATTTATTTCTTGCATTATCATTTCCAACTGAAATCATAGATTGTCTATCATTATCAATTTTTTGCTTTATTCCTCTTTTATTTGAATGCATATTCTTAACATGCAACTTTATAAATGTTTTTGTTGGAAAATATTTTCCACATTTTTGGCATATAAATTCATGATATAATTCAGATGAAATACTTGGACAATGCTCATCATACCCAGGAAGCTGATCACCAAAAAATTCCAATATATATATTAGATTAAGAAAGTGTTTATCTTGTCCTTGTATAATAGGAGGAAAAAAACCATTATTTAGTGATAACAGTTCAAAAGCATCGGTAGCTTGTGGTGGTTCACAACAGTTCTAATCATCACATTTTCGTAAATTAAAAGAATATTTGCAAATCTGTGAATGACAATCAATCCAATCCCACATTCCTTTTTCTATATCTGAAAATATAGTATAATCATGTTTTTCAACGTATATAGCAACAACTGGTCTTTTGTTAATAAGATCACGATTCTAAAGCTCACAGAGTTGCTCTCCAGCATGTTTAAAGTTTTTATATCCAAGTTCTTCATCAATTACAGAAGTTTGTTCATTTTAAAGCTCCGAACGGTTCGGATTAATCCGAAAATTTTCAGTTCAGATCAACTTTGGTTCAGTTTCAGATTGCAAAAAATTCAATCCAAAAATTTTCAGTTCAGTTCAGATTTTTTTTCAAATTATAAATCTAATCTGAACTAAAAAAAATCCAAACCAAACCGAAAATTTCGGATTAATCTAAAATTTTGGATCGTTTGAAACAATTAAATTTATCGTTCCAAACGAACGATAATAGAATCGTTCGATTAGAACGATAAAATTATCGTTCTAATCGAATGATAAGAAAATCGTTCGATTGGAATGATCAAAATATCGTTCCAAACGAACGATAAAAGAATCGTTCGATTAAAACGATGAAATTATCGTTTCAATCGAATGATAAGAAAATCATTCGATTAGAACGATCAAAATATCGTTCCAAACGAACAATAGAAGAATCGTTCGATTGGAACGATCAAAATATTGTTCCAAACAAACGATAAAAAAATCATTTGATTGGAATGATCAAAATATCATTTCAAACGAACGATAAGAAAATCGTTTGATTGGAATGATTAAAATATCATTCCAAATGAACGATAGAAGAATTATTCGATTAGAACGATCAAAATATTGTTCCAAACGAACGATAATAGAATCGTTCAATTGGAATGATGAAATTATCATTCCAAATGAACGATAAGAAAATCGTTCAATTGGAACGATCAAAATATCATTCTAAACGAACGATAATAGAATCATTCGATTGGAATGATCAAAATATCATTTCAAACGAATAGTGTTCCGCACGGATTCGGATCGATCCGAATCCAATCCGAATCCGACGGATCGGATTCAGATCAGATCTGTCAGATTCGGATCTAATTCGGATTCGGATCTGATCTGTCGGATTTGGATTGGATTCGGATCTGATCCGTCAGATCTGAATTAAAGCCGAAAAGTTCCTTTCATTGAA